>JAPDFK010000325.1:0-52204 GCA_027569635.1 Lasiosphaeriaceae sp. G1095 | reverse complement strand
CCCCCCCCCCCCCCCCCCCCCCCCCCCCCCCCCCCCCCCCCCCCCCCCCCCCCCCCCCCCCCCCCCCCCCCCCCCCCCGCGCCCCCCCCCCCCCCCCCCCCCCCCCCCCCCCCCCCCCCCCCCCCCCTCTTTTTTTTTCATTCTTTTGTAAGTGATATTTTTCTTTCATCAAAGTTTGGGCCCCAAGGTTATCGCCAACACGGCCAACACGGCCAACTCGAGAGAGGATCTAGCTTCGAATCCGGGCAGGTTACTCCTTTTTTTCTTCTTTTTTCCCCCCGTATTCTGACAACTATCATAGCGTTCATTTCCTATATAGGCACAAAGTTCGTCCAGGTAGTAAGCTTTTAACATACTTTCAATCATCATGCCATGAAGCCACCGGGTATCTCGCTGCAATTCCAACTCTCTTTCCAACATTCCCCGGCCAATATCATCATTCCCGCCAAATCTCTATCCTCTTCTCGGCAGCTTGCGTCTCTCGCACCACTTCATAGTACCCGATATACCTCGTCGCGACATCCCACGCCCTGCGGTTCGCCGTCTCCAATCTGCCGAAAAGACGGAAACTGGTTTCGTAGTCCAGCGACAAATCTGCCTCATCACCACTGCCAAGCGCAGTCCGCGACAAAACCGCCTTGACAGGCCTGTGAGCCGCTTCCAGGTCCAGCATGTTGGACACGCTGGTGGCGTGGAACACGGCGACGTCCTCGATGATGATCTCGAGGACATCGATGACGGCGTCCAGCTTGCCCGAGAAGACGAGGTTGAATGCCGGTGACGGTGATGGCGGTGGTGGCGGAAGGATAGTGATCCTGTCGTCGATGCTTTGTTTAGTGGCGGTGGTGGTGGTGCAGGCTCTGTGCTGCCGTTTCCAGTACGACGTCTTGAGATCCGTCGCTGCCTTGCGCACCTGCTTCGCGTGTGTCATCGGCCGGTCCGTGTATGTGTTGACCTGCGCGATGTGGTCTTCGAGGTTTTGCAGAGCCGGGCGGAGGCCTAATTTGCCCTTGATGTGTATGCCCGATTTGGCTTTGGTGGGAGTGGCCGGCTGGGCCTGTTCCTCCTCTTGGGTAGTATTGCTGCTGACCTCGTCATCAAAGAGGCTGCTCACGTCGAGGTTATTGGGCTGATATTCACGGGGGGTAGCGTCGTTTTTGACGGCGCAGCGAAGGACTGCGAAGAGGTTCGTGGCGATGTTACCGTACTCCGGAATGCCCTTGCGGCACATGCTCTTCAAGGTATATCGGAACAAACTGTTGGCGCGCCGCAGGAGGGCCAACTTGAAGGCGAGGTCGACGACGCTGTAGACCTCCTCCCTCCACCAGATCTCGTGTTGCCTATACAGCCTCCAGGCATCCGAGGGGCTCGCGCCCGCGTCTTCGAGAGAGGTGGGGAGAACGGGACTGTCCCAGGGCCCGTTCCACACATGCTGGAGGATGTCGTGGGATAAGCTGGGAATTGCACCGCACCACGTAACCTGGGTTGGACGCAACGGCCACAGCAGCGACAAGGGACTGCCGTCGTTCTCGACACAGCCTCTTGGTGACTCCAAGGCCTTGCAGGGAAACAGTTTGTGCGTCACCGCGCTGCCATCGGTGGGGATGAACCGCTCGCCGTACACGAGCTGGCAATGCGTCCAGGCGGGGGTCCCTGCAATGGTTTGCTTCTCGCTGTCCTCGTCATACGCCAGCTGTGAGAATTGTCTGGCTACGCTCTCGACCCAACTTTGCTGATCATGATCCTTTTTTGGGCGGCGGTACTTGGGTCTGTTTCTTAACTCTTGGGCGAAGCGAACACCCTTCTTCTCTTCTTCTTCTTCTTCTTTTCCGTATTTGCGGCTTGTTCTGGTGTCTGGGGCGTTCTTGGCCGCGGAATACTGGTATCGGCTGAAGTTGGCGGCGGATGCTGCTGTACAAGATGCTTCAGGGACGGCGGTGGTGGTCGTCGCGGCACCGATCTCGTTGACGATGACGGCGTCTGCAAAAGTAATGGTGATGGTGATGGTGATGGCGACGAAGAGTCAGATGAATTGTGCCGCGAGATTATAGCGTTCATAAACGTCCGAACCACCACCCCAGGATCAACCTCAATCTCGCCGTGCGCGCCGACGTACACCTCGCTGATCCGATAAGAATTGCGAGCCAACAGGTACTCCGTCACGGCTTCGATGTGGGACATTGTAGTGCGCGTAGCCTTCCTTAAGAACACCGAGGACACCGTGTTGCAAACCGACTTGGCAAGGGAGAAAAAATTCTGCATCATTTTCGAAAACATGAGTGGCATGCAGTAGGTTTGTTGAGGGGTTGAATTCCGACTTTATAAGGTGGAGCAAGGTCTGGAGACAATAGATGGGAAGAGCACAGAGATAATTGCCGAAATGGCGATGGATTAAAAGAGTGTAGATGTGCCTCGCCGGCAATGGCAAATGTAATGGACAGAAATTTCAAAGCGACAATAGTAGCTAAGAGAGCGACGAAATGAGTAGATGAAGACGTGGTGGGAGGCGAGGTTTGGCAAAAGTGATTTTGATTTTATACCCCATCCTTGAAAAAGTTATAGTTGACCCAGGCTGATCCATGATCTTGCGGGCTTCTTACCCAAATTTCTGTAAACTATACTAAACTCTTGCCAGGTCGGCACAAAGGTCAATAATGGTAAAGGCTACTTTTAAACTCAAGCCCCAGAGAGTTTCCTCACTAGGTACTCAAACAGCCAAATAGCTGACGACGGTGATTGGGCTATTTTGTGAGTTACTCAGTTAATCAAGTCAGCTTGTGCGGCCAATAGTAAGCTCGAGTTGCAAAAAGGAAAAGAAAAAGAATGAGTGAAAAAGAATAATAAAGAGGGAATAATTTTAGAAGGTACAACCAAATAGTTTTCCCCAGCAATAACTGGCAGCGAATAGACATGAGAACACAGCTCGTCACATTTGTATATAGCCAGATTTTGATTAACCTCCACTTCAGGGCCAAGCCGGTTCTTCCCGCAGTCTATATAGTTTCCCAATGGTGTGGAAGGAGACTTGCTCAGCTGCAGGAACAATCTTGGTTGCTGACTTGAGTATAATAAGTGCTCATAACAGACAGGGGCAAACCCTAGTAACGCCCTGAAACAAGGCCATAGTAGACGAAGGACACGCTGATATAGCGGTGCTCCCAGAAATACAACAACGCCAATGTCCCCGTCCCAGCACTTCCCAAGCGTTTATCCTTTTGTATACCACGCAGCGTAACATGCACGATGCACCCAGGCGCCCCATGTGGGTCTTCTGCAACACCTGTCACCAACTGGGATGGCGCTTGCGCAGCAGTCATGTACGGTCTCTCAGACCCGCACTCGCAGCACTCTCGCCAACTCTCACCTCGTCCTCGGGAACGCCCACGCCCACGCTGCCGGCCGTACTCAGCATGCTCACCACCCGCGGCCGATCCCTGGCACTCGTCTCCCGTTGAGCCGCAATACTGACTCCACCAACCCCGGTCGTACTTGCCGCAACGCTGGCACCTCCCGCGCTGGCAGTGGTGCTAACACTGTCACTCCGGGCTCTTCCTCCCGCTGCTGGCGCGGCCGACTGCTGGCTGGTCGAGCGACTGGCATCACTAGGGCGGCGGTCGCGGACCATGCGCTCGAGCTCCCGGACGCGCCGCTTCAGCGCCTCGTTCTCCCGCTTGACGTTGTCTAGCTCGGCACGGTAGAGGGCTGTCTCCTCGTAGCGCGCGGTTGCGGGTAGAATGCCGGGCGACAGCTCGCTCGCGGCGGATCCTGGGGTAGCGGCGGCCGCTGTCTGCACAGAAGTGGATGACGGGTGGGTAGAATGGTGTGGCGCCGGGCGGTGTGCAAAATAGGTTGCCATTCCCGGCTCGTTGAGATGCGACTGTGTGTAACTGTGCGACGGCGTCTGGGACTGGCTTGCGTGGCCCGAGTAGGCGTGCGGAGCGGGTGACGGTGAACCGGCGCGGCTTCGACGCGAAGCACTGCTGTTCTGGCGGCTCAGGCTGATCCCCCCCAGAATGGGCTGGCTGGGGCGGACGGGAGCGGGCGATGAGATGCCCGCCAGCGAGGCCGTGGACACAGAGCCCATGTTGGCCGTCAGGCTGCGTGCGCTGGCATTGGATGAGGTGCGGTGGTGTCTTCCCGATCGAGGGTGAGAGATGCCGCCCGGCCCAGTCAGGGCGTCGACCAAGGCGGTGGATTCGGCGCCCGAGGCACTCGCAGACGTCGACGATGTGTTGGACACGACGGAGGCATTCTGGGCGGCGCGGAGAATGGAGAGCTCACGGCTCAGACGGTTAACCTGGACAAGACAGCACAATCAGCTGCTGCTACACAGACTCGGTGCCAGCGCTGGGAGACGTACCACTGCCTCTTGTTCCTTCTCGAGCTGCAGATGGAGGTCGGCAGCCGTCAAGGGACGCGGGAGCCTCGTGGGGCCGGGACCAGGCCCGACACCTGTATTATCATTCATGGCGGTTGCAAGGACGCTCGGCGGAAGAAAGTTGGGAGATGGCAGGGCCGACGAGTTGTTGACCGTGTTCTGGTTGGAGGGGAGGATGTTCAGCGATTGCGATGCTGGCACGGGCGGAGGAGGCATCTGCTGCGAAGACGCGCGGCGCGAAACAGTGGCCAGAGCGTGAGGGGACGGCGGGACCGAGTTGAGATCCGGCATTGTGGACTCGCGGCCGCAATTGGAGATGGCCTGTCGATGCCTGATGCCTAGTGCCCGAGTTGTGTGTGGGTGGAGCGAGGTCGTCGAGTGGAGAGGACGGGGGGCGTCGTTTGGTGTATTTGGATGAGATTGGGATGGGATGGAATGGAATGTCCAGGACTCTCCAAGATCAATCCAGCATGCACAAAACGAAACGACGGTTCAGCATCAGCTCGCGTCCAAAATAAACACCGGCAGCGGCATGTTAATATGACCGTTTATGCGACCCCTCGAACCAGTCCAACAAAGTGTCGTCGATTGTGGTCCAGTGATTTGGAGGTGGTGTGGAGGAGCAGCACGCCCTGGCCTAGAGGCACTTGGACCACCACAGCAGCCTTCAGGCCGTCGATGCAAGGCTGACAGCCGTCGGAAGAAATTGTGGTCCGCCCTGGCGCAGCGGCACAGCGTGCTGTGTGGGCCGTGGTGGGGGCTCTGGCGGCAGCGAGCGGCACGCACCCGCAGTGGACTTGAGTGATGAGAGGGGCCATGATGTAATGGGCTGCAGCGGCCCCAACAATGACGGAATGGATGCAAGTACTCTATGAACTGAGCTCTGATGTCAGGCGCCTTCGTATATAGGTAACCTCGATCCGTTCCCAAGATGCTATGTGACATCGACAAACCTTGAACTGTTCCCTCCAAGACCAAGGCAATACAAACACTAGCACTCTTCCACACTTCACCCAATACAGATACACACATCATCATGCCTGGCGAATCTCCCCCTCCCGAGTGCGTGGCCGACAAGCAGATGCATGCCACCCCTGCTTCTGGCAAGGGCACCGACGATGCCACCAACAAGGAACAAACAAACAAGTCGGCCCTCGACGTGAGTTGCTCCATATCATCATTACTGTTGTCCAGCCCACTAACAAGACATCAAGAAACTCGAGTCCAACCCCAAAGGCCCTCTTGACGATATCGTGACGCAAAAATTTGCCAAGACAGCTTCCGAGTCGGACTCCAAAACGGATTAGGCTGCGAATACACAATTGACTGAGACGACTTTTCATGATGGGTGGCATTTGCGCATAGAATTTCTATAGGAACATGGGCTTGGCCCGAAGGACATGAGGAACGTGACTTGAGTGGCACACTATAATATACAATACATACGAGGGAATACCTGAATAACAAGACGACTGCTCGTCCATTTTTAATGGCTAAACATTTCAATGGCAATGTGACAAACTATGTCAATGACAAATATCACTGTCCATGGTGTCTGTGAATGTAGTATATGTACAGTCTGTACCCTTGTGCTTGGAGTCCTGGATTAACACACAACCCTGCAAGATGCAATTTCGGCATCAACTAACAGCCCGAAGACCTTTGCAATAACGATCAATATGTAAATTGCGTTCGGAGAGTCGGAGACCAATCTTCCATTATTAGACGACTTGGCAACGTCAATTGCTCTCAGAAAATAACGCGCCATCATAACCGCCGCAGCTTTCACATGCCATAAACGTTGACAGGGACACGCCAGTGAGGAGACCGCAAACAGGGGTCAAACGACCTTGTCCAATGAGACGCCACGATCGATGACGCGCCATTTGTCTCATGGCGTGGCGTTCAGGCCTGGAACTTGCCAAACACCGCGACACAGCCACATTTCCTGCCCCTCTTCCCAGTCAGGAGATGACGACATGGGCTGGGAAGGGGGGGGAGGGGGGGATTGCCCCTCCCCCCCTGTGAGGAAGCGGGTTGCGTCCCGGCTTCACTTTGTTGGCTGGCTACGACCACGCGGCTACCCGGCAGAACAACGTCGCAACATTTGGAAAGGCGCCTGAATCTTTCTTTTCCTGCATAAAGTCTCTTCCCAAAGCAGCTCATCCGAGTTTTTCATTCCCTCAAATAAAACTTACCTCCTCTTGCACCTTTCAACAAGCAAACCACAAACAACTCCAACAAACCCCGCTCAACACTTCCTTCCACGGACATCACACCACCTCTTTTCCAACCCAACCGCGCATCATGGCTACCACCGTCTACGTTAAGAACATTGCGGTCGGGACCGACGATAAGGAGGTCAAGAATTTCTTCAGCTTCTGGTAAGCCAGCCATTCATTCATTCATTCCATCTCTTGTTCATCAATAACCAACCCCAAGCTAACCCACCCCTCCCCTCAGCGGCAAGATCACCAGCCTCGAGCTGACAGCCGACGGCCCAACCAAGTCTGCCACTGTCACATTCGAAAAGGAGACGGCCGCCAAGACGGCCCTCCTGCTCAACCACACCAAGCTCGGCGACACCGAGATTTCGGTCACCGGCTCCTCTTCTCCCGACTCCGACTCGGACGACCACCTCTCCAAGCCCCAAACCGACCGCGACACGGACGAGATCACGCAAGAAGAGAAGCCCCGCACGCGCATCCTGGCCGAGTACCTCGCGCACGGGTACCTGGTAGCGGACACGGGCCTCAAGACGGCCATCGCGCTCGACGAGAAGCACGGCGTGTCGCAGCGGTTCCTGGGCACGCTGCAGAACCTCGACCACAAGCTGCACGCGACGGACCGCGCCGTGACGGTCGACCAGTCGTACGGGATCACCCACCGCGCCAACTCGCTGCTGACCGGTCTGGGGTCCTACTTTGAGAAGGCGACGCACACGGCCACGGGCAAGAAGATTGTCGACTTTTACACGGCCAGCTCGCGTCAGGTCGTCGACATCCACAACGAGGCCAAGCGCCTAGCCGAGCTTAAGAAGCAGGAGGCCGGCGGCAGCTCGTACAAGGCCGCCGGCCTGGACAAGGTGTTTGGCGCCGAGAAGCCAGCGGCCACCACAACGCCACCCGTAGCGCCGGCAAACTCGGCGGCGGTCGAGTCGAGCCAGACACCCATTGCGCCTGCGAACGTGGGCGGGACGCCGTCCAAGATCCAGTAGAGAGAGGCAAACAAACTGGGTGGGTGGATGATAGAGAGGAGTAGCAGGACAGCTGCCAGGAGATGAACTTATTCGGTGGCCCATTGTGAGGATCGCATTATGGCTTAATGAGTTTTTTGCGTCCCTTTTTTCTTTTTTGTTTTTGGGTTTCGGTGTCTATTCTTGTCAAAGTATTTCTCTCGTCTTTTGGCTGCTTACACGGACAACCGGGCTGTAAACCTGGTATGGGGATCACGGATATGATAGTTAGCAATGAATTAAAACGCTGGCTCTTCTGCTTTGGTGCTCGGTTATTATTCGAAATGCCAATCTTTCGGGGACACGGAAGATGCGTGATCGCCGTCCTTTGTCTCCCCCCCTTTTCACAATGAATGCCGGGGATATAAGTCTGGTGTGTGTACGGATTATAATATACCCACAAAGTTTGCAGTCTCGAAATACATACCAACTTGAACAGGCACAATGTGAAAAAATATATACAGCAACGAAAACGTTCATGTACCGCCAGTTTATAAAAAAAAATACCCTCCATCCCAAATGCTCGCTCAATCTACCTTTTAATTGCCATTCGAATTTCCTTACAAGATTAAGATTAGATGTTGTTATCATATAGTTATCGCTTGTTAAAATTTAGGAATCGAGTCTAAAGGCATCAATCGTTAGCACGATCGCAAAACACATCAAGAGGAAGAAACGTACAGCCAGCAGCAAAATGACCAGGTTACTCCCGATAAAACACAGAAAGATGCCCAGATCCCTCCACCGATTGTCAAAACTGAGCCCGAGCGGCTGGTAAAACTGGTCGCCGACTTTATAGGCGCAGTACTCGCACGCGCTGGTGGCGTTGTTAACAAGATATCCCGCACCGCCGCGGTCGAAGAAGGGCTGCATGTACTCCCCGCAGGTCTGCCCCTGAGGTGCAGAGAAGGCATTGAGCTCCTGGGGTTGGCAGACCACAGGAAGATCGTGCAGGGCCGTGACAGCCATCCCACTGATGAGACGGGTGAACGGATCGAGCTGGTAAAGCCAGGCCTTCCAAAATCCGGGAATCTGCGGGTACGGGATGGTCACGCCGCAGAAGAGAGCAAAGGTGATCATGATGAATGGATCGAACTGGGACGAGATAAAAAGAGAAGGTGTCAAGGACGCGAGAGCCTGCCCCATAGTAACAGAAAACAACTCGGTGATGAGCACCATGAAGAACTGGTATCCGGCACGCGCCGACTCGCTTTGCAAGCCTGGCATGTAGTAGAGGGGCAAGAAGAACCCGACAGCGCATAGAATGCTGTACGGCATCTCGGCAATCACCATGGAAGCCGCAAACACAAAACTGCTGTACATCTTGGACGATTGCTCTCGGAAGAAGAGGGCGCGCTTGATGTGATACATGAATTCAATCTGCGGGATGACAAGCGCAGGAAGAACCGTAACCTGGAACGTCACAAAGACCTTGTACTGGAGCGACTGGCGCGAGTCGTCAAGGTTGAGAAATGTCAGGCCAGTGACAAGGGCAATCACCACGTGGTTGAATAGACGAGTGAAAAGGTAGTTCGGCGATCTCCAGTGGGCAATGTTGGCCCTCTTGATGACGACTTTGAGCTGGTGCGTGAGCGGTGAGGCGTATTCCCGCTTGAGGTCATGGTTGGCCTCCACTCCTGCCGCCATCCGTGCGTCCTTCATCTGGTTGATAGTATCCTTGATGTTGGCGAGCTCGGGGCTATCGGCCCAAATGTCAGCCCAGTCCCGGTTGCCAATACGGGGCGCGCTCCCGGCGCCAATGGCTTCGAGCATGAATTCGGCAACATTGTCCGTGTCGTTGGCAAAAGCACCTTGTCTCTTGAGGTAGTCTCTCAAAACTTCCGCATCCTTGCCAATATCCCCAAAGTAGACGCATCGACCACCAGACTTGAGAAGCAGTAGGCGGTCAAAGTTTTCGAATAGGGCGGCGTTGGGCTGGTGAATAGTGCAGAGAATCGCCTGGCCTGCGGCTGCGAGCTTCTTCAAGAACCGAACAATGTTGAATGCGCTTTGGCTGTCGAGGCCAGACGTGGGCTCGTCGAGGAAAAGGAGGAGTTGAGGACGGGCAGCCAGCTCGACGCCGATGGTGACTCGCTTTCTCTGCTCGACAGTCAAACCTGCCTCGAGGGAGCCAATGACGGCGTCTGCAAAGTTCTCCATCTCCAGCAAAGCAATAATTTTCTCAACATAGGCGTATTTCTCCTCGCGCGGTGTCTCAAAAGGCTGGCGTAGATCGGCTGAAAATCGCAGTGCCTCACGAACAGTCTGCGCAGGGTCGTGGACATCAAGCTGCTCGGCGTAGGACGTGCTGCGCTGGAATTCCCTTCCTGGCGCAATACCGTCAACCAAAATGTCGCCCCTGATGACGCCAATATTCTTTCTTGCCGCAAGCACATCCAAGAGCGTCGTCTTGCCTGCGCCCGACGCCCCCATGAGAGCCGTGAGCTCGCCAGGCTTGACATAGCCGAAAACGTGATCGAGCAGCTGCCGGTGGCCGCCAGGAACAGGGACCTCGTAGCAGAGATTCTCCCACGTGAGGATACTCTCCGAGTTAATCGTCAGCTCCGAGCCGCCATCGTCCTTGCGGGCTTTGCGCCGCTCTTCGCGCTTCTCGACCAGAGCTGCATTCAGCTTTTCCAGCTCCTCGTTCGGTCTCTGGAAGGCGTTGGCCGTGTTGCCTCCCATGCCGAAGCTTACAATCTCGCCCAACACGACATTCATAATGAGGAAGAAGATGATGAGCGAAATGACAATTCCCCAGTTACGCCACAGGTCAGATGGGTTGTACGAAAACCCTTGGGTGATGTACGCCGGACCCGACACCTCCAGCGTTCCAGCTGTGGAGCCGGCGAGGGTACAGACTTGGTGGTTGATATCGTTGTACTCGGGCCCCGACGGTATCAAAGACTCGGCGGTGCACGTCATGTCGATCCTGGAGAATTCGTTTTCCATCAAGGAACTAAAGGCGAGACCTAGCACGTTTACCCAGTATATCCATCGCAACCACGCCTTCTCTAATTCGTAGTTAGCAAACTGAACGGTAGCGGTACACATATTTGCACTTACCGGACTGATACTGGATAAGATAGCCAGACGTGGTGATGAAAAAGGTGATGGTGACGACTGCAAACTTGGCCGCGTAGTCGAAATCGGGGCTCACGCAGCCTATAATTCGGAAGACCAGGGTCATGGCAATGTTTCCAGAGAGAATCATCAGGTAGAATGTGAAAAAAGCCCCAGCACTCCGATACAGGTTGGTCATAAAGTAGACGATGATGGAGAACAGCAAGATCTGCGTGGCGGCGAAAGCCTGGTCGACAAATATTTGGGCAATCCAAAACGCCGATGGCCGATGAAATGCGTAGGCCTTGTGTTTGTTGAGGATAGGTCGCCCCGCCATGGTGCCAGCCAACTCGGAGAATGCCTGGAACGCATTAAACAGCAGCGAGATGAACATGACGCCGCCCTTGCTGAATGCGCTGGCAGAGCTTGTGCCAAGGTTCAAATACAGTGTCCCCAGGACAATAGCAATAAAGATACTCCTGAGCCACGACAGGATGAGGGCGAGTCGATCCTGCATCTTCAGCACAAACTGTCGCTTCATCAAAGCCCAAACCTGCTGCTGGAAGCCAACCGAATAGACCGATCTCTTCGGTGTGCCTCGGCGTTTCTGTTCACGGACAGCAATCCGGAAGTCCTCGTGCTTGTCGGTTTCTTCGGCCAGGGAGGCCTTGTAGTCGGTCATTTCTTGCTCCAGGCTTTTGGCGAACTTGGACTCGTTAAAGGCTGCTTCCAGAGTCTCGGGACTGTGCGGAGCGTTCTCAGTAGACCGGCCCTCCTGATACTCGCGTTCAAACTCGTCGGTGCAACCAGTGACATAGTCGGGGGTAGTCATACGCTGGCGAGGGAGAAAGCCTAGCCCTTCAAAGTAGGCCCTCGCCTCGGAAGCCGGACCAAAGTACACCTGCCTCCCATTGTCAATGACCAGCACTTTGTCGAATTGCCTGTAGATGTTCTCCGAGGCCTGGTACAACGAGACAAAGGTGCTCGTGTTGTAAAGAGTTGTCTGCACGCGAAGAGACTTGACAAAGTCGAGGGCGGTCGAGGCGTCCAACCCGCGGGTACTGTTGTCCCAGGACAATATGCAGGCATTGGTGATCATCATCTCTGCAATGGAGACTCGCTTTCGCTCACCGCCAGAAACACCACGCACAAAGTGGCCGCCGACAATTGTGTGGCGAGTGTGCTCAATATTGAACATCTTGAGCAAAGTGTCGATAACCTTCTCCTTGAACTGCGGCTTGGTGATTCCCGCGGGAAGCTTGCCCGGCACCTTGACGTCGAGCGCAAATCCGAGCGTCTGCTCGACCGTGAGAGTCGCATGGTGCAAGTCGTCTTCAGCGTTATAGACGGCCTCTCCGCGGTATCGCTTAAAGTCATCCACCGTGAAGGGGCCATAAAGCACCTCGCCCGATACGTCGGTATATCCGTATCGTTGGTTCGCAATGTTCTTCAAAAAGGTTGTGCAGCCTGACCCAGGTTTTCCGAGAACAAGAACCATGTCGCCCGGCTTACAGACGCCTCTAAAGTTACTCAGGAGAGTCCTCTCAACTCCTTTCTTGCCCAGCCCCAGCAAATTTCGGAGGGGTGAGACAACGTCAAAGAAACCGATAAAAGCGACGGGGAACGTTTTGACAAAGTTTGAGGCGCCGCCCACCCCCTTCGCCGTCAGCCCAGCCCAGTACACGCCGACATGCTTCGGCCGGATTCCCGCTTCCCTCTCGGCATCCAAGTCGCCACGGAGCGCCGCCTCCAAGTCAAACTGTTCGGCCTGTTCGTCAGAAGAGGGGGTCCTGCCGAGTGCCCGAGCATTTTCGACATCCCCGGCTTTCCCATGACTACGAGTGCGGCTAGCGCGTGACATGCCGGAAAACTCTCGCTGCAGCTGTGCAAAGTCGGCCTCGGCTTGCTCGACCGACATGCCGGTTACCGGACGCGTCGTGCCGTGGGGGTTGTTGCTGCGGGCTTCTTCTCGGAGCTCGTCCATGTTTTGTGTCCTGGACGATGTGGATGATCTGGAGATGAACGTCTCTGTTCCCTGACCATGATGTGATTCTTCAGCATCATGGTCGAGTGTCTCCTTCTCAACGTCCACCCTTCCTGGGTGTTGTGTCTCCATCTTCGTTGGTGGTGGGGTATGGATGATGATGATGATGATGGTATGTTTGACACCTCAGCTAACGAGTGCTTATGAGGCTCCAAGTATTGGAGTAATTGTTCCTCAAGGCTCGGATAGGATCCTCGAAATACCCAGACACTCCCGAATAAGCGAGGGTGTCGACGTTGCTGGTATCTCGAGTGATGTTCAACACTCTCAACTGCAGCCACCAATGACGCAGAGAGTCAAAAGGAGCTCGGACGTATAAGTGCCCAGAGACCGCACAAGTCTTGTCGACAGTTGTGACACTATAAACCCAGCAATAAAGAGAGGTGAAATGAAAGACGAGAACGTATGACACGGACAGTTGAAGGTGTAAAGGCCCAATCAGAGCAATGACAGGGACAACCAAAAAAAAAAAGAATGCAGGGCCCAAGATTACAATGTCCTGAGGAAGGAGCGAGAAACGCCTCCTAGGCCTCTCGCTATCTCGGACGCGTGGTGGGGAGCAATATCGTTGAAAGGAAAGAGCGAAGAGGTGAAGACACTGGGGCCCAGGGGGGGGGGGGTACCTGGAGAAAAAAATCCAGCTCCAACGACTTCGTTGACTCCCGGCTGGCGGACATAAAAGCGAGCAAGCATTACCAATTGAGAATCCAGGGTCGGTAGATGTGCCCAGTGCCCACGAACAAAGTTAGGTTGGATCCTGCCTTCCATGAGGAATGGGGTAGGGTAGCTCAAGTATCCACCCCCATTCACCCACGCACCCACTCACCCACCACATTATACCACAAGGCCTTCCTCCTTGCCCAATGTCTCTTTGTACAACCTGAATCTGCAACCGAACATCGGCGGTCATGAAGTTCGAGGCCGGCTCAGCTCCTGTATCATCTTGACTTGTCACATCGGATGAGGGAAAGAGGCGTTATATGGGTTTCATCCGGCCGATGCTTGCAGGGCCCTGTCTGTTTGTTCCGACCTGCCAAAAGCTCCATGTCGGTCCACAGCGTACTCGGTCCGCCCAGGACTACAGTATGGATACGGATACAACCTCGTTTGATGGCCCGTCGGTCGGTGTTAGGCCGTCCATGTCCGGCCTAGAGTCGCCAGAAAGCCGGGCGGGCAGTCAAGCAATTGGCGGGCATGGCGTGCCGCAGCATCAGGGCGGACACGAAGATCTCCATGGGGACAAACAAATTTTGCATGCACCAGCGGTGCAGTCGAAGCGGGGAAAACAAATCTGTTGATGTCAACCATTCGGCAATGTGGGGTGTTGGCTGCGTCTGGGCCTTGGCGTCAATTCTATGAATGATTCGTTGATCCGGCGGTGAGAACGCCCTTCCGCCTTGGCATGGATGTCATTTTCGGTTTGTGAGCGAGGTTGTGGACCAGCAAAACAAATATTTCCGAAAATGGCAGAACCGGCAAGTAGGGAAGAGCTGGGGATTGTAGGGCTTATGAAGTTATCTCGCGCGACGTTGACCTCCATCACCGAGCACCCACTTCAAGGCACTGCGATGGGGCTCAAAACTGTCCCTAGGCGGTCCAGGCCATTGACAGCAACTGCCACAATCCACGGTTCGTTCGTACTGACTCGCCACGGATATTCAAATTTAACAAACCTTCATGACAGAGTCATGTAAGGAAAATAAGAGAAAGGAAGACAGCTGTGTTTCCAATTAAACCCCTTTATCCCCGACGACCCACAGCCAAACTTCAAACAAGCCAGTGTTTGTTAGTGTCGGTTCGTGTTATTGAGTCCTCCACTATGCTGGCGGATGTATTTTCCCAGTTTAGGCAGGAGACCGTCTTCCATCAACATCCCTTTCATTACCGCAGCTGCATCAGTGTCAAATAAATAGCCCCGGACAGAGTCAAAGACACCTTGAGCCGTTTCTCGAAGCCGGGTTCCGGGTCCGCGGAGGACAAGAAGGGGGGATTTGGAAACCAAATGGCAAGGGTAACGGCAAACGCGGAAGTCACCCGCAACCATGCGTGCCACACCCATGATGCCATCCATCTAGTGTAGTTGTGTAGCTGGGGCGTCTCTAGTCTGTGGCCCCAACCCAACGAACACCACCACTACCGAGTCCACTCTGTGACAGGCACCACAGAAAGCACCACTCACTCATCACTATCATCCAATCGGGAACCCCTGAATGAGCCTCTTGTTGCGCACGTGTCACCACGACCACTAACAAGTAACGTAATTTGCCCAAGTGATGGTGATGGTGATTCAACAAATCCAATCATGTTCATAAACAAGCCAAATGACAATGTGCATAACCCCCCCCCCCCCCCCCCCCCCAAACGGATGCGGCTCAAGCGCACAAGTTCCTTACCTTCAATAACAATTTAAAAAAAATTGATCACGTTGGGGAACGTAGGGTAGCGAAGGTCGGTAAGGTAAGGTAATATAAGTGCTACAAGAGACGTAAAATAGAAAAACGGTTAGTCCCGCGGTTTATCCATCCATCCATCCATCCACCATGACCAACAAAAACCGGGTCAGGTGTTGTGTGGAGGTAAGTAATTATTACCAGGCTGATCACAGGAGCCACCTACATGTACCTACCTCCTAGCCAAGCCACTGGCAGCGGAGGCCGCGCCGTACGCTCGCATGGTCGGCTCACCGGACGAATATTATTACCAACCCAGACCGGCGGTCGGTGCTGAAAGACCGCGCGCCCGGTCCAGAAGGAAGTCGGAGGCACGGAAAAGGTGAGGCCGTGTCACCAGATACAGATCCAACATCCAACACCCAACATACATCCAGAACCAAAGTCTCACATGGCGCGAGTCCGATCATGCCGTTTTATTGCTGTTGGTTCTGGAACTTACATACCTACACTATCGGATGCAGACAGACACAAACAAACACGAGGCGCTGACATGTGGAAAGCCGCGTACAGAGAATGTACTGTATATGCATTTGGAGGAATAACATTCCGCAGTCTATGAACCGAAGTCTTGCCTACCCCCCACCCCCTTTCCTTCCGTGAATGCCACACCAATATCGCGCACCGAGTAAAGCATCCAACTTATTCAACAGCCATGTAAGTTTGGGGGATTCGACAAGCATGAGCAAAGTTCGGCGAGGATGAACGAAGAGCAGAGCAGGCGAAACCCCCTCCCCAACCCCTTCCCCCGAATGCAGAGTTAGTTAGACCTGTCCACGCGGAAACAACGCCAATAACCGTTTCTTCATCACAGAATACCGTAAGGGCAAGATAAACGCCGGACCATGCTAAGCTAGAGATGGAAAGACAAAGGGGAGTGCATCTCCCTTGTGTTTTTTTTTGTTTGTCCTCACGATGGCTCTCGAATCAGCGAAACCCAATTCTTCTCTTTTGCCGCGTGTGGTAGTGTATGTATTAGATGCAAAACCCCCCAGACCGACAACAAAAGAGTTCTGCAATGCTTAGGATATAGAGTGCAGCCGCGCGTGATGATGACGACGACGACGACCCGAGCTTAGAGTTCTGACTCGGCTCCACCGTTGGCCCCTTCGACTGCCATGGGACTCCCGTTTTGCCCCCGTCGCTGCCTCAGCCTCGCGCTTCCGGGCAGGCGTCTCCGTATGGCCGGTCGGCCGTTCAGGTTCATGCTCTCGTCGTCGTCGTCCGAGTCGCCGTGGTCCTCGGCAAACTGACGGGCCTCGTCCAGCACCTTGATATCGACGGGCTTGTCGCGCAGCCACTGCATGCGCGGCCCCGAGCGCGCCATCTCTGATACTCTGAATCCGTATATCTTGGGCTCGTAGATCTTGCTCGGGCCGAGGCCGGGCGCCACGTTGCGCGCGTGCATTCCGTTGATCGTGGGCAGGTCGTCTCCGCCAGCGCCCACTCCGGAACGGGACATGTTGGTAATGCTCTCGCTGCCCGATTTAGTCAGGTCATATTCGGGGAAGGTCAGGAGGAAGAGGGCACCAAAAGTGCGGCCGAAGAAGGCGCCGTCGACCGTCTGGAAGCGGCTGTTGGGTGGGACGTAGACGTCTAGGCACGACGGGCAAAAGAGCTTAACCGTGTCCTCGCCGGGTATGTCAGAAAGCCCGACAGGGAGCGTCCTGGCCTGGTTGCAGTTCGTCCGGGGGCATACGCCAAAGTGGCCCAATTCGTACTTTTCCGACATTTGTTGTATGCCCGCCCTCGAGCAGATGAAGCGCTGGTGGATGAGGCCGTAGAGCATCTCAGCCGAGGACTCGATCACCGACAGATCACTCGCAATACGGCTATGGTGTCTCCTCTCGCCATGCGCTCTCGTTTCGAGGCCGTCACGGCCGTCGCCTGATACGTCCTCCTCGTCCTCTTCATCCTCGTCTTCGTCCTCGTCGTCATCCTCTGGCTCGACGTCGAGAATCATCTGGAGGGGGGGGGGGGGGGTGAATAGTTAGCCTCGCCAAACTAATCCATTTTTTTATAAAAAATCTAAAAAATAAAATAATTAGAGAAACGCACTTCAAGGGCCTCCTTATACATGGCGACCTGGGTCTGGAGCCCGGTCAGGTTAAAGTCATCCTCGATGAACTCTTCAGAAACCTCGGCGAAATACTCGTGGCCCAGCAGGGAGCAAAAAGACGAGATCCAGGACTCGGGGGTGCCAGACGATGTGGACATGCTGTCGGTGGATTTGGGGCGACGGCGGAGGGTTGCTGGGCGGGAGGCTGAGGATTGGATTCCTTCTGATGGTGGTGCTGCTGGCCGGACTTTTGGGCCGACGCGTTGGCTGCTCGACGTCTCCTATGATGCGGGCATGATCAAGCGCACAGGCTTGCGCAGACACGAGTAGCAGTTCTGGGATCGCGGGGCGGTGTGGGCTGCTCGGCTGGAAGCTGGGATGCTGGCAGATTTTGCTCGGATCCAAACGCTGGCGATGTTGTGTTTCTTTGCGTCTGGTTTTGGGTCGCTGCAAGGCAGCCTGCCCTCATTTCTGGCGGGACAGGACCCTTTTCTGGTCCGTGCGCCAGCCTCCCAACCATCTCCAGGCTCACAGCCCCGCGTGCGTGCATCTTTCTTCAACCGTGGTGGGGGGATGGAAGAATGCCTGAATTTTGTGGCCCAAAAGCCCTGTTCCACTGTCACGTGACAGCGCGCCCAAAAAAAACCCTTTGAGGGGTTGCTGTTGCTTGATCTTGCCCTTCTGCCCCCCTTCTGCGCGTCGGTACAGATGCAGAGTAGAGACGACAGACAACAGGCTGACAAACGCACATCTCACTCTCCCCCTGCCGCGGCCGTAGGCCAGAAGAAACCATGACAGGGCGCATCAGTATAGAAGGCGCCAAGGCCATTACCTCTCGTACTGCCACAACCGGACTTAGCGGCGCGCGCCGTGACCTCTGGCCCTTTCAGTTATGGGCAGTTCCTGAGACACAGGCGCCCAAGGGACCTACGGGGGTGGATCCTGACAGATACAAGCAATGGCTTGTCGACAATCCAGTTCCGTTTGTCCTTCGTCGCCATGTACAACGTGTCCCTGCGGGCACCTTCACTCTCCCTGCGGTTGGAATTTGGTTCAACCGAAAGTATGGACTCGCGGATGACATGGTGTGGGGTTATCCCGGGCTCAGCCTGCCCTATGAGATTATGCTACCCCCGCCGGACGGACTGGACGGCTCAAGAAGGCCTGGCACCCCTTTTTGGACCTTTGTGGAGTGGCTGGAAGAACCAAACCAACGCCAAAGCTACAAGGCTCTCGCCATCACCCTCCGCATGCTCGAGGCAAAGCACGATTCATCAGAGGAACGCTCATCAGAGGAACGCTTTGCGCGGTTCACATCATCATTGGTCCCCCTCTGGGCGGCCTTGTGCTACAACCGCACCCGCACCCTCGCCCACCGCGACGACCAAAAATTCACAAGTCTATATATGGCCCAAGCCCCTCTAGCATCACTACCAATCGAATTACAAAAAGACTTCCCCACGCCAGACTTCATCAAGGTAGCTGGTAAGGGTGATGTGTATGGTTCCAGCCTCTGGATTGGCTTGGAGCCGACGTACACGCCGTGGCACAGGGATCCTAACCCCAATATCCTCACCCAGATGTACTCCTCAAAGTTGGTCCGACTACTCCCGCCGATGAAAGGTTTAACTCTTTTTCGGCAAGTCCAGTTGAAACTGAAACGTATGGGCCAACGGACTGGCGACCCAATGATCCAGGGGGAAGAGATGATGCAGGGCTTACAGAGGCGATTTCTCCACGATGCCATATGGGGGAAAACGCCGGCCAGGGACCTCTGTCAAGCCACCTTGAATCCTGGCGACAGTTTGTGCATCCCTGAAGGGTGGTGGCACAGTGTCAAGAGTGAGGAATCTGAAATTGGGCTGAACGCATCGGTCAACTGGTGGTACCGGTAGGGTCTCGCTCTCTTCGTCGGGCGGAGGGCATGTGTCCTCACATTCATGCCAAACACCAGTCCTAACAATGGTCTCCACCCGCCATCTTTTCCACGTCGTAAGCCCGGCGACTAAAAATGTACAATATATTGCCGAACCAACACAACAAGGCGGAAACTCCATATAATGCCACAGCAATCTCATGTATACTCTCCAATCAAACTTGCTACTCTCACCGAGTCCCAACTTTGAAGACCATCTGGGCGAGTTGCGAACCAGGCCGGTGGCAGAGATTGGCATTAATCAGAAACTCGAGTGATAACATGGCATTGGCATTGAGTTGCTTGAAGTTCTATACAGGCACCAAGACCCCGAATGCTCTGGTTCAGAGATGTGTCAACCCCTAATTAGATTCCTCTGATTTGTGAAATTATACTGGTAAGATGAAGCGAAGGATCTAGACTTAATCAAAACGCGACAAGACGGAACGATGGTCAAATCCCACTCACAGTAATGATCGCCATGATCTACCGTCAATAGGCGGGCCAAGTTGTTGACAGGGCCAATGCTGATGACGTGCGAGAGTGCTTCAATTAACCATTGCCAGTAGTCCAAGCTGTTTCAGCAAACCTCAGATTCCTGTGGGAGTGAGGTTCTAATTGTGAGGCAGGTTTCGGAATACAAGTATCTTGCTTTCAAAAAGCTCCCTCCAGCTCTTGGAAGCCCCGTATCAAGAAGTAGGTGATATTGATTATGAATTCGTCAGCCCTCTTTCCGTGGTCGCATTGAACATGGATTCCATTTTCCTTCTGTCCATTCCAATCATCTCGCTTTTAGAATGTATGTACAATGGTTCTAATCACCAGGTTGAGGCTTCCCTCGAGAAAGACAGTTGAGAAGCTTGAAATATATCATTCAAAGACGTAGAGAGTTGAAGTAGTAAAGAGGCAGGGCTGGGCATATGCTCGTAGGGTAGGACGAAGCTGTCAAATGTCTGAACTTGAAAATGAAACGTCACGCTTTGAATATCAGCAGAACAGCGAACAAAGAAGGAAAGAGGCTCATTGAATTAGCAGATTGCAGCAAAAAAAGGGAGAAGATGGGGGGAAAAGGAAAAATAAATTGATCAGACCCGGGCTTGAACCGGAGACCTTCAGTGTGTTAGACTGACGTGATAACCAACTACACCATCCGACCATTATTCATTACTAATCAAAGCGTATCGCAGTCCTATCAAACTCAGCGAGCCTACCCCACAAAGGATTCTTGGGCAACTGATCCGAACACGGCTCTTGTTTCTCAATGAGAACTATCAAAATTATATCACGGGAGCTCAAAAGATGCCCGCAAGAAGGTGCGATAGCTCATTACGAAAGAACCACCAAAATCGACCACGGTGTACAAGAACTTCCCAGAAGAGGATATGACGGCGGCGACCACGTTGCCACTGGCTTTTTGACAACTCCTGTCCAATGTGAATTGAAAAGAAGCATTGAATCAACCCTAGTGTCAACTCCCCATGCTGGCTGAGAATCTGTGCTAAGACTTATGACACTCGCTGATGCCGACGACACGACTGAAGCGTGGATCTCCGAACTCTTGGACCCGTCGATGACGAACACAAGCTCTACCATGAGTAGGAGTGGTGAGCCTTTCAGATCGTGGACAAACAATAACCCCTCTTGGCCAGCGGTGAGTGAGGGTGGCCAATGACCATCGTCTATAGGAAGGTAAACTTACTAGCCTTTGGATGGAAATTTTTGAGAGCGCCACCAAAATATCTCGTCTGATTTCGGGCGTGTCCCTTTCTCCAGATCAGGGAGGACTCTACCCTATGTCGATACCAAAAAAAAAAAAAAAAAAAGGAGTCCTGGAGGCTGGGATTATTTCACGGATTTGACTCAATCTCTTGGGACATGGCTACTTTGCATAATTACAAAGCGTGGTCAGGTAATGTTATACGTATTCCAGGTATTGACTGGGGAATATATCTGGATCCCTGCCACCCTAGTGACGAGCATGAAGCTTTATTGAAGCTATTGAAAGCATGGAGGGCTTTCTTGAAAGTCTTTTGTCCCAGGAAAGTAAACGATCCGTTCAAATGTCGAAGTCTGTTATTGAAACAAATAACGGAGTACCACACAACGACGGCCGGATGGGATAACACACATCGGTCAACCGGCGTCAAAGAAAGTCACATTGTGTTACTTAGTCATGCGGTATCTAGCACGCATTTCTGCCCCCCTTGCAAATATGGCGTTTGATAGAGCCGGGCACCAGATAACCCACCGGTCCCGAAGGCCAAGACAAGACGTCTCACGGTATTAGTGGGACCAAAGTCCGATCGCTCGCCTTGTGTGTCTGTGTCTGTGTCTGTGTGTGTCTGTGCCTGCCAAGAGGACTTCTTGGCCACCCATACCATGAGGGCCACGTGGCTTTCATCCGTAAACTCGGAGGCGTGCATTCACACAATGTCTTGATTCCGTCGACAAATACGACACCTCGGCTCAGTGAAATCGGTGGTTCCATCGGTGGCGGGCCGGCACAGAGGAGAGAGGCATGCTTTATGCAGGCGTTTCGAGATGTTGAATTCTTTAAGCAAGATTCTCGGCAGTTGGCTTTCAGTTTAGCAGTGGTTAGGTAGGTATATTCAAAGCTCATAGCTGTAGCTGAGGCCTAAACTATACATGCACAGATTTGATATCGATCTTCGGGGTCGACGTTTTCAACAATATGGCATTGTTCAAAAACATTTGCAGATGACTACCAAATCTGCGAAACTCAATGTATCATTTTGCAGGTTACTTTCTCAAATTCAAGACATCCAGCTCACACTTGTGACGTTGAGCTAATTATTCCGCTGTCAATAACCTCATCTAAATCCACGCACGCTCCGCTGTTCGGCAGTCCATGAGACGCCAAAATTCAACATCTCCTTGGTCGCACAGAGTTGATGGAATGGGGATCTGATCGGCGAACCCGGTTTAACCCATAATAATACTAATACTCCGACTACGATAGAGAGAGAGAGAGGGTCCTACGTGACACGGAGCCCCATCCCTTTGCCCCCCAATTTTTAAGGCACGCACGCACCGGCACGGTCCGCTCGCGGCTTGCAGCAAGCCTAGGTCATGAAAGTGCTTAGTCTTTTTTCTTTTTTCTTTTTTTTTTTTTTTTTTTTTTTTTTCTTTACCAATAGCAGACAGCCGGAACTGGTTGCTTCCGAGAGCGGCACATCACTTCGATCTCGAAATGCAAGGCCGTTGATCAATCATCAGGATGTCTCTCTCTGCTTCTTCATTTGGAAGCCGAGATTTCCAGAAGCAGATGCCTGCAGCATGCCGAGGATGGTCAAGATGTTTGGCAGTGTTGTCGGCTGCAGCCCATTCGTGTCTTGCCGTGTTCACAGCAACCGCAGGTCTTCTTGATCCGAGCCCGAGCCGTCCTGAGCGACCAATTCCGCGAGTTCAGGACCGCGAGGCAATGGTCGGGTAATTTCATTATCGCGGTGGCTGTCCCGTCCTATATGTAAGGTTCCGATTAGGGAAAGGAAAACTTGCGCAATTCTCAAAATCCATATCATGGCCATCTCCAATGGAACTGTGTGTGCATCGGGATCAAAACAAGTCGGGAGCATGGCGCCATCTCCGTCTTTCGTCCCGCTGGGAGACAACGTTGGGGGGGGGGGGGGGGGCAGATCGCGAAATGTGACAGATAACTATATCTTCAACTTGCCACAAGCCAACTCGGAAGCCAGAAGTCGCATTCGAAAAAAGGAAAAGAAAAAAAAAACATAACGTGTTCGGGTGGTCGGGCCAAGAGTTCCCGAGTCGGCGGATGTCGGGGGGATCGGGAAACGGCAGTTGTTGGCAAATGGATGGATAGGGAGGTGGATCCGAGAGAGAAGTTCGAGCCGCCCACCGCGACGCCGAACAACGTTTTGCCGGGTCAACGGAAGAAAAGGCCCCAGACTCGAAAAGAAAAGAGGAAACATGGGAATCACTCATTGTGATGTCACAACAATGGAAGAAACCGGAACCCAAGCACGCCTCGTATGCAGGCCAAGGGGTCCAACACATGCAGAAGACCCAGAGACATGTGTGACGACAGCCAATGCCATGTCTCAATGGGTTTATCAGCCCGGCATCCGCTGTTTCTTGACGCGGCCTTGGCAAGCATGGCGACAGTTTCGAATTATCATAGGTCGGGTTGTTGTTAGATTGGTGTGGCGTGGCGACGGATGAGACACGACGACGACGACGACGACGACGACGACGACGACGACGACGACAACGACAACGACAACGACAACGACAACGACAACGACAACGACAACGACAACGACAACGACAACGACAACGACAACGACAACGACGACAACACGACGGACGGGTGAGGATCCAGCAGAACACATCTTTATTTTTCCTGACGGCTCTTCCCTATTTTTCTTGGCCTGCAGCTAACGGGTGCAACGGGTGGTGCAGACAAGCTTGGCAAAGGCCCAGCTCCAATCCGTACGTCACGATAAGTAACGAGGCTTGACGGATGGCGACGGATGGGTGGTTCCCGTTCGAGCGTACAGGCCAGGTCGTAAGGCTACTCTGGTTAGTGTTTCTGCAAACATGCCCGGCGAGGTATGGATGTACTGCATACCTACCTTACCATCTTACCTACTTACCGTACTAGCGAAACATCCAGACTTCAAGAGGCCGCCCGTTGTTATGGTTGTCCAATATTGCCCCCTTCCCGAAGAGGCCCAAGGTAGATCAGGTGAAGATCAGAGACTTTCCCTCGAGCCTAGGGTTGATTTTTCAAACAGGCCGTTTTGCTGAAATTTCCCTTTACCGCTTCTTCTCCGAGCATTGTGTGCGCGTGACATCTTTCCCAATTGTCGTCGTAAAAAAACAGCACCGTAGCCATTTGCCGTCTTCAGACCGACACTTTCTTTTCCAGCCCTTTTTCAGCTGTGTGCAGCCAATCAGTGAGCACAATCAGTAAAAATCACATGCATTCCAGCGGGTAATGGAATGGCTCCCAGGTCACGTTCGGTATCGGGGCACCGCGGGGTTACGTAAAGTAAGGCCCCTGGGGGGGCAATTGGCTCAATTCCCCAGAGCGCCGCGGTGGAGTGTGCAAGTGCAAGTGCCAAACCCCAGGAATTACAAGTCACGCCCCCTAATTGGCAGCAGCTGTATGGGTCCATTAATATCTGTGGGTCTGCCGAGCTTTCATGTTCAGTTGTCCGTGAGCCAGCCTGTGCGCCGCCGCCGCCACCGCCGAACAGGTTCTCGAATGCCTGATTCGGGAGGCCCTTGCCAGACGCCCTCAGCTGTTCAGAATTACATTGCAGCAACTGTCTGTTTCTGCTGTTTAAAAATAACAAGATGCCGAGATAATAAAAAAAAAACATGTGGCAACAGCAGGTCTCAGGGGGTTCGGGCAAAGTCGGAACAGCTGTTGTTCGCAACATGGATTGCTGATTTGCTGGCCTATGACGGAATACGGTCGGTCGGCAAGCTAACATCTCGGGTGGCATTCAAAGCGAACAACTGCTGGCTTCAGAGGGGTCATTGGGAGTGGGTTTCAGGCTGTGCAAGCAAATGGAACTTGCGAGTTTCCCACCCCTGTTTTGGTTGCCATTGCAGAGCGGGACAGAAGCGAAGAAGGCCCTGGCAGAAAGTCACTAGTTTTTGTACATGTGTGTTTTGTGGTCGAATTTTGTCTGATTTTTTGTTTAATCTTTCAGCCCGTTCGCCGTCCTCGAGGTCATCTCGTCGGGTGTGTAAGTTGGCGGGGTACATACTTGACCCCATCCCATCGCATCATTCAGGACTTGGGACATTCCTTGGCGTGCGATCAGAGCCCTGCTCGCCCTGTCACCCGCCGGGGAGAGTTTTTCTTGCCCTTTGCAATTTTGTGGGGTAAGCTTTCCCCCTCGAACACCGAGAAGAACCCGGAAGACTGAAGTTGCCAAGGGCTGGGCGTTTTCCATGCCCCAAGTTATCCAAAGGGAGTTAGGTTGATCGAGGGTTGCTTGGTGCTTCCTGGCTTGGCCGGCTAGCGAGTAAGAAAAACCACGTCCCGGGAGCATGTTTTGGGCGGCTCGATGCCGCGTGGAGAGCCGCTGGACAGGGAAGTTGGTTTCGTCCAATCCAAATCGAGGTGTGCCCAGAGTGGTGCCCCTCAGCCCTGCTTGACACGACATTTGGCGGAACATGTACATACGTTGTTCTCGAGTAGAGTACATACAATATCTACCTACCTACCTACCTTACACAGGTACCTGCGAGCATACGGATTGCTCCTTCTGAGTCAGGATCCGATCCCGACGCTAGACGCAAAAATAGCCAGCAAGTCCATGACGAAGTGGACGTGCCGTAATAGTTTTTGTTGCAGAGGTCGTCATGTGCCCAGCCAGGCCCATACCAGACCCCAAGAGACCTAGGTACCAGACGAGCGCCCAGCCTCAGGTTCCTGATCCTGTCTATTGCCTGGTTCCTTGCTGGGCCCTAGGCCCTGGGCAAGATGTTGCGCAGGTGACTGTAGCCCCCCGAAACCCACTGGATTTTGAAACCAACAGCCATGTGCCCCCCGGAGTCTTCCGAGCAGCTTCGCAAAGATACCTACGCATTCACGTATTACAGGGAAATCCGACGCCGTTGGGCCGAGTTTCGGAGCCAACAACTTTTGTATCTCAGGGGGCGGAAAGGAGAAAGAACGACGACGGGTAAAGGGCAGCAAATCAGATGCAGCCATTGGTGCCATTGGTGCATTGGCTGCTCGCCTTTCCGCAACCTTCTTTGTGTGGTGCGTGTGCGTGTGTGCGTGTGTGCGTGTATGCGAGTGGTGTTATCTCCTTCCTGATCTCTGTGCCTTCCAACCTGCAAGTATTGAATGTACCTTTTGGCCGGTGGCCACTATCGATCGTGTATGTACAGTACTCGAAAACACGAATATTGGTCGCCGGTTCCAGCCTATTGAAACACGGCGGGCGGCTCCAGCGTGCCCAGATCGATGCATCGCCGTCGCCAGTCCCGAAGGACGACAGGGGTTTGTCAGGATTGCTCCGGAAACAATTCGTGACGGCGGGTTGGTCCAGGGCTCAATCATTGTCAGCCCGAGCCAGCGCCCGCTTGCACCCGGCCTCTCGGTCTTGGACAGTGAGTCGCCAGACTGGAATGCTGTCATCGCGCGCCATTGGGTCTGCCCGCCCCAAAGGCCCCACGGCTGTATATATGCTCCCCCGTCGGCCGCGGGGCCAGCCTGGAGACTCTGGACGACTTTTCCTTATCAGCACTTCCCGGCCTGCATTCCCCTGCTGCTCCATCCGCAACGCTTGTCAACCCTGCAGAAACAAAGTGGACCTGCACCTCCTGCTCTCCATCTCCATCTCCATCTCCAGCTGCTGCCTCCGCCTCTGTGCTCCCCAGGCCGCCCAAGCTCCCGCATCGACCCCTGTTGTTGGCTAATAACAATCCAAACTTAACTTTGCTCGCGCCTCATCGCAAACATACAAGAACCATGAAGGACCCCGTTGCCAGAACCGCTTCTCCCTACATTGATCCCTCAGTCAAAGGACCTCGCTCACAGCAACTCTCTTCCGGCCACGTCAGCAGCAACCTCAGCAACGCCCGCAAGAGCAAGTCTCTTTTCGTCTTCTGCCCTTCACCATGCCAACAACCCTATCCATCCCTCCCTCCCTCCATCCCTCCCTCCCTCCATCCATACACTCCTCTCCATCCCTAGAAGCCCCTCGGACACGTCCACTAACATATCTCCCCCTCTAGTGCTCGTCAATACCGTCAACAAGACTGGCCTCCACCCCAGTGGTGTGCAGTAAGTTCTGCTTCCATCCCAGCAGAAACCATCCGACTAACAATACCGCCCCCCCAGGCCCCAACATGAACACACCGAGCTAGGTATGCTATGCTCTGCGCAGACAACTCCCCAATCGTGCGCTGCCCCGTGTGCCTTTGGGCTTTGTCTGACAGAGTGCTGCAGAGGAGGAGCTCCATGAAAAGGCCCACATCGACTATGACCGTGTCGCTATTGTGAGTCAGAACCTGGGCGCCAATACTCGGACCTGGGCATAGCTAACCGCCCCCTCCCCAGATTCCCAATCCCTCCGTGGCCGCCCTCTACGAGGATGCTTTGGTCTACGAGACGGGCACGGCCATAACATCCAGCGGCGCCCTGACTGCATACTCGGGCAAGAAGACCGGGCGGTCGCCGCTCGACAAGCGAATCGTCAAGGAGCCGGGGTCGGAAAACGACATCTGGTATGTGTTTCACAGCATTGCTTCTCTTGGCAAGACAGACAGTTGCCATTTTCGATCGAATACACGCTGATGGTGCTGCTCGATAGGTGGGGCCCTGTCAACAAGCCCATGACTCCCGAGGTAAGACGCTGTCTTGGATTGCTGTGCTTGTGCTTTTGCTTTTGCTTTTGCTTTTTGGTTTATTTTCCCCGAGACCGTTTCCGCACACCCGGTGATCCCCACCTGGTGATCCCCACCTGGTGATCCCCCTGGTGGCATTCGATGCTGCCCGCACTTGGTCACGAGGACATCAGCTTGGGATGTTTTACCGCGCGCGCCGCCTACAATTCGAGCAGAGTTCTGCTTCAATTGGCCGAGGAACGTCATAGCCTTGGCTCTGCAGACATCGAATAGGCTTTTGGCGCGCCCGGGCAGCATGCAATGTTGTTGCGGTGCTGATGATGTCCCTCGTCATTGGGGCTCTCTGCGTCCTGCGAGCCCCCTGCACACCCCTGTCGCTTTCGTCATGGCTGCTGCAGCCCCTCGTCGTCCCATGCCATGCACCCCGCTCCCGCAATCCCATTATCCCCCTCCATGCTCCATGCTCCATCCACACCCACAACACCCACGCGGGCACCAGCCCCGCAACCAATCACCGAGCATCTTGCCGCGCGAACCCCCCTGTTGTTGACTTGCTTGTGCTTCCCCGAGATTGAATTGAGGCTAACCAAGTATATTGTCTGTAGGTATGGAAGATCAACCGCGAGCGCGCCATCGACTACCTCAACACCAGGAATCGCATCTACGTTGTGGACGGCTATGCTGGGTGGGACGAGAAGTACCGCATCCGCGTGCGCGTTGTGTGCGCCCGTGCCTACCACGCTCTCTTCATGCGCAACATGCTTATTCGCCCGCCCCGTGAGGAGCTCGAGCACTTCCATCCCGACTACACCATCTACAACGCCGGCTCGTTCCCCGCCAATCGCTTCACCGAGGGCATGACCTCTGGCACCTCCGTCGCCATCAACTTTGCCGAGAAGGAGATGGTCATCCTCGGCACCGAGTACGCCGGCGAGATGAAGAAGGGTGTCTTCACCGTCATGTTCTACGAGGGTCCCGTCAAGCACAACATCCTCACCCTGCACTCGTCAGCGAACGAGGGCAAGAATGGCGATGTCACTCTTTTCTTCGGTCTGTCGGGTACCGGCAAGACCACCTTGTCCGCGGATCCCCACCGTGCTTTGATCGGTGACGACGAGCACTGCTGGAGTGACCGTGGTGTCTTCAACATTGAGGGCGGCTGCTACGCCAAGACGGTCGGTCTCTCGGCCGAGAAGGAGCCCGATATTTTCGGCGCCATCCGCTACGGTTCTGTGCTCGAGAACGTCGTTTTCGACCAGGAGACCCGTGAGGTTGACTGGGACGATGCGACGCTGACCGAGAACACCCGGTGCGCATACCCGATCGAGTACATCCCCAACGCCAAGATCCCTTGCTTGTCGATGAACCACCCGACCAACATCATCCTCCTCACCTGCGACGCTAGAGGCGTGCTGCCACCCATCTCCAAGCTTACCAGCGCCCAGACCATGTTCCACTTCATCAGCGGTTACACTTCCAAGATGGCCGGTACCGAGGAGGGTGTCCTTGAGCCCCAAGCGACTTTCTCCACTTGCTTCGCCCAGCCTTTCCTTGCGCTGCACCCCATGCGCTACGCCGAGATGCTGGCGGAGAAGATGGAGACCCACAATGCCAACGCCTGGCTGTTGAACACTGGCTGGGTCGGTGCTGGTTTCGCCCAGGGCGGCAAGCGTTGCCCTCTCAAGTACACTCGCGCCATCCTCGACGCCATCCACAGCGGCGAGCTGGCCAAAGTCGAGTACGAGAACTACGAGGTGTTCAACCTCCCCGTGCCCAAGACCTGCCCCGGCGTCCCCGCGGAGCTGCTCAACCCCAAGAAGGCGTGGACTGCCGGCGACGAGAGCTTCACCAAGGAGGTCACCAAGCTCGGCGGCCTGTTCCTCGAGAACTTCAAGAAGTACTCGAGCGAGGCGACCGAGGATGTCATTAAGGCCGGTCCCGTGGTCTAAAACATTTGTTTTTCTTCGACCACGAAAGCGCGCCATGATTCCCACGTCGTTTCATTTTTTGTCACCCACCTGACCTTGAACATCATCCATCTCGACATAGAGACCATCCTACAAACAACAGCATTGGCACCCGGCGCCTCTTTTTCTCATTTTTCTTGTTGGATACAACATTAACGCCTTTTTTTTTTTTTTTGGAATCTTTATTGCATTATGCACGCATGTGTGTTTCCTTTTATTATCTGTCATACCGGCTTCAAGCTAGAGAAGCTGGGCTCAATTCCTACAAACGCAGTGTTCTACGAAAGAAGATATGCATGGAATATGTCATTGGGGCGGAGGTGTGGGGGAAAAACAACCCTGGTTTAAGAAGAAGAGGTTCATCACTGCTGCTGCTGCCTTTTCGGTAGTGGGGGTAGTGAGTGAGGCCCTCGCCAGATGTGCGAAGAGAGATTAATTGTCTACGTATCTACCTAGTATCGTGTGAGTTGCAAAGCAACTAATGGAGAACTGAACGTTTAAATACCTTTTTGATATCGCCCAAGTGTTTGAATACTATGTATAGAAATGCACTTCATGGTTTGACCTCATCTCTTTTCTTCCGGCCTCTTTGTTAAGTCCCATTCAACTTTGGACGAATTTGGACCTTTTTGGGAGGAACCAGATTGTTTTGACATTCGCATTCAACAGCAGTCTTTTTTGCCAATCACTAATCACTTGTGGCCACCTATGTATTTACTTTCTCGACAAGTACAATTACAAACCCTATTCTTGTACAACCACCTTATCCATATTCACACCTACCTTCCCCTCATCCCGCTTCAGTGCCACTATTTCCTCACGCAGATAATCCAGTTCAGCTTACCCACCGGCCACATGAACGTCTCTCGCCCGCTGCGCACCTCCCAGCGGGCAATTTCTTCGGCGCCGCCCTCGGCACCGCACGTCCGCAGCAGCGCCTCGACTTCGTCGGGTGTCCGCGTCCGCAGCGCCGACATCCAGCCGTCAAAGACCAGCACGAAGGGGAGAATAGGGATGACGTAGGTGAAGAACAGTGTTGCGGGCGAACGCCATATAAATGCGTAGTATGGCGCGGCAAACATGATCCCGATTCCGAAGAGGATGCAGGTGATGAAGCCCAGGAAGTTGCGTTCTTGGAGCTCGAAGATTCTGGGGTTGGTTTGTTAGTACAATAGACAGGATAGCAGGGGAAAGGCAGCCGAGAGGCTCACCCAAACCCGTCGCTCGTTTCCACGGTATTCTTGAGAATGGCTTTGGCAAGCGGGTCGTCAAAGTGGTGGAATGCGAGGTTGAATAGACGAAACACCTTCTTGCCCTCGCCCTTGTACCGGCCGACCAGGTCCTCGGGCGCATCGGCTGCGTCGACCGAGTCGGCTACGTAGCTGATGTTGGCGCTCTCGGCTTTGGCCTTGCGCCAGTCCTCTACGTGCGGGTGCAGGTCCGTCAGCACGAAGCGGACGGGCTCGCCTCGCGCGCCGCCCGTGGAGTAGGTCCCGTTGGCTGCGACGTCCGCGTAGCTGGGATTGTGGGTCGCCGAGGCTGAGGTCGCGGTGGGGGGCGCAGCCGAGCCGATGGTCTGGTTCAGGTGTTTCTCGATGGATGGCGTCGGCCCTCCGGCGCCGGCACAAAAGTCGATGAAAACGTAGTCGCGGACCGTATTTTTGAGGTTGCTGGATAGGAGTTTGGCGACAAGTCGAGCCGGGGAGCTCTTTTGAAGGATGGGGACCTGGCTGAGGTGAGTATATGGCCTTGGTGTATAAGGAAGGGCGCTTACATGAGTGGTCCAGGCTATCGTCAGCGCTGCTTGTACCCTGGCCCGCAGCACGGCTGGGAACCTGGGATGCAGTCAGTTTATCATTTTTGAGACAATTGAGTCTTGTTTAGGGGCGGGATGGACTCACCAAGTCTGATCGTCGATTTCGAACAGGTGCATTCGCGGCACGAGAGGCGCCATTGTGGTGTTTCTGTGAACGTTGTCGTAGCACAAAGTCTGGATACCCTCAAACCTTTTGAGACAAAGTCGTTCTTGAAATTGAACCACAGCAGTTGCGCCAAGTCGAAGCTAAGTCCCAATATTCAGGAGAGCAGTGTTTTTCCGTGTTTGTGTCTTTTGTCTCACGTTACGCACGTTTTGACATATGTAGTGCACACGTCGGTATCGTGTCACACACAAACACAAAACACGTTAGCCCACGAGGTTGGTGCAAGGTCCGATAAGGAAATATCTCATTCGCCAATTGCAAGAGACGGAAGCTTTCGTCTGCTTGGTTCAAAGCCTGGGGCAGGTGTGACGTGGTCGTTGAATTTAGGTGGGGAATCTTCAGCACATGTTTCTGACCCATGCTCGAGGCCAATCATGCAGGAACCCCTCTCCGCAATGGGTCTAGTTTTGGGGCAGGGGGCGGGGGGGGGAAGTCTGAAAGCAACCGCTCGTCCCGACCGAGATCCAGAGTCTCTTTGGTGACGACTGCATCAGCAGTTCTTCCTTGAGCTGTCAATATTTCCCGTCCCATCTTATCCTCCAACGCACGGCGCCCTGCAACCCAACCTCGTGTTTATATTTATATCTTGCTGTGTCTTCGGGTCCAATTCATGTCTTCGTGGCATTTTTGAGGAAGTGATTGGATTTGCGCGCGCTCTTCAGGCCATGCCATGGGACTCCTCGATGGATCACCCCACTATGTCCTGGGCGTCGCCCTCTTCGCATTTTTACTCCGCGCGTGGTCAGGAAGGAAGAGGGACATCGGACGGAATGGAGAGAAATTGAAGTGCGTGATCTGCCGAACGGATAGATTTCGAGGACTGACCTTGATCCAGGAATCCCCCAAATACCTTGCCTTTTCTGGGCAATGGCCTCATATTTCTCCAGGCACGGTGGAAGTTGTTTGGCTGGTTTGACAGGTGTCAACAGCAATTTGGTTACGAGACCGTTTCCATCACAATGCCGACTGTCCCGTCAGGGGTGCTCATCCACGACCCTCGGAACCTCGAGTTTGTCTTCAAGAACGAAGGCGTCTTCACCAAAGGCTCCTTTGTAAAATCGCGGTCTTGGGACCTTTTTGGTAATGCCCCATTCCTAATTTCAGTTTCCTGGAAAAGAAAAGGATGTCATCTGACACTGCATTGCAGGAAATGGCATCATCAACGCGGATGGCGAGTTTTGGAAGCTGCAGAGAAAGGCTGGCCTGAGTTTCCTCAATACGGCCAATCTTCGAGTGCTCACCGATGTGGCCCTCCCTCAGTACTTGTTTGAGAGCGTCAACGACCTCAAGTCCAGTATTGGTGGAGGGGTAGTCGATCTGCAGCATGTCTTTCACGAGATAACGACCAAGTTGATGGGCAAGATGGCCTACAATGCAAGTCTCCATGCTTTCTCGTGAAGCTCTTGTCTTGCTAACTATTGCCAAGATGGAAATGCACGCTGATGACGAGTTCGGCAGGTCCTTTGACTATGCCTCTGGAGCAACTGCCGAGCGCTTCCAGAACCCCCTGTGGTTCATCACTGAAATCTTCCTTGGTTCAAAGCTTCGAAAGTCAATCGCCATTGTTAAGAAGTTCGGCAGAGGCATTGTCGCCAGCGCTGTGGAGGACCGAGAAACCCAGAAACACCGCGATGACGGAACATTGCTTGACGAAGAGAGCAAGCTCGACAAGATATCCGGCAGCCTCATTCAATCTCTCCTTGAAGCCATCGGCAACGAAGAGATGGTGGCCGACGCCGCCCTCACCTACCTCTCTGCAGGCAGGGACACTACTGGCCAGGCCCTGACGTGGACGTTTTACCTCTTGATACGGCATCCGCATGTCGCGGCCAAGGTCCGGCAAGAAGTGCAGCAGTTGTTTGAAGACCGTGACCTGCCTTTGACCCAAGACAACTTCGACTCCACCGTATTCACACCGTCTTCCATGCCATACTGTATGGCTGTATTTTACGAGGTTCTCCGCTTCTACCCGCCCATCCCCTTTGAGATACGGCAGTGCATGGAGGACGTCACGCTCCCCGACGGGACATTCATGCCCAAGGACTCGGTTTTGATATGGTGTCTATGGGCAATGCAGCGTTCCAAAATTACCTGGGGCGAGGATGCTGAGATTTTCAGACCAGAGCGGTTTTTGAAGGACGGGAAGCTAGTCTCGCGGAGCGCTAGCGAGTTTCCGGTATTTTATGGCGGCGCCAGGACATGTCTTGGGAGGAAGATGGCTGAGGCCATTGCTGTTCAGGTCATACCTACGATGTCATGGATTTTCGATTTTATTCCCGTCGACGATAAGGAAAGAAGGAGCAAGAGCAGTCTGACACTGCCGATGGAGGGCGGGCTACCGGTTATGGTCAGGGCGAGGTGATAATGACCTGATGAATTGGGAGGAATAAGACTACAAATAGATCGCGATTTCTAGTATATATTCTTTATATTCCAACCTAGGCTGATTGCTTTCACCCTAACTCTGGTTTGACAAGATCTATACCCTCTCGAAGAGTGCTAGCCATCGAAAGACTCCACTAGTAGCGGAGCAAAAATGGCAAAAAGAAGGGACATACAACACTAGGGATTCGCTGGTCGTCACCGACCCAACTACTAGTCTAGCGGTCACTGGCTTATCTATGGGAGAGCGGACGGGATCCCGAGCTTTCCAGTGCCTATGGTCGTATGTGATATGTTGGGTCTGGAGATGGTGTTTTGGTGTTGATGCGAATCTTGGGATCCCAGGGTTAGGGTTGATCCATGATGTGTTTTTATGTTGGAACCGGACCGCTCCTTCCCCTCTCCTGACCCATCCCGATTAAGGTTTCGAGGCGACACATCTGCGATCGGATCGGATGGATCATGCTGTGCTGGCTTACATATTTAACAGAGAAGGAGCACCCCTTCCTCTCCCCCCCCCCCCCCTTATTTCCCTTTCAATGTCGTCACTAGGAATTCTCACAACTTCCAGTCTGAGCTTACCGCCTCTCTCAAGTCCGAGTCTGCGCCCACCGCCAATGATTGGTTCCAGACAGGAACAGGAGATGCAATAATACGACATTAGACTGAAGTTACCTACAAACAGAGCTTCACTGCGTCGTCTAATTGATCTCATCTCTCAAAAGATCCGTCAAGATGACGCTCTTTCAAAGCCTCCTGCGCTTGACCAACTTCAACAACCCGCTGCTGCGGACCCTCGTCCCCAGCGTCGCAGCCGCCTACGCAATCCAGGCCGCCTTTGCGATCCCGTCCATCGCCGCCCAGTCGGAGCGCTTCTACGACTTCTCGGGCTCGCTGACCTACCTCACTGTGACGGCGCTGAGCCTGTACCTGCCCGCCCTCCGTGCCCGGTACGCTCTGACGTCGGTGGCGCCGGGCATTGCGGCGCCCCTTTCCAAGGCCTTGCCGTTGCCGAGCTTGTTCTCCCCTTTCATTGGTAGTGGTGGGGGAGGTGCCAATGCGTTCAATTGGCGGCAGGTGGTTCTCAGCGCGGCGGTCAGTATCTGGGCTACGAGATGTAAGTTCTCTCTCTGTCTTAAAATGAATGAACCAAGTGAGTAAGCGACTTGAGCTAATAAAAAGGCAGTGGGCTCGTACCTCTTCCAGCGCATCCTGACTGAGGGCAAAGACTCGCGTTTCAACGAGATAAAGAAGTCGCCGCCGCGGTTCTTTGGCGCCTTCATGATCCAGGCGACATGGGTCTCGCTGTGCCTGATGCCCGTCCTGGCCGTCAACGCGGCGCCGGCCGCAGCGTTTGCTGGCGCCGGGCTCAAGCTGACCGACCTGCTGGGCCTGTCGCTGTACCTGGGCGGCCTTACATTTGAGGTGGTTGCCGACAGGCAAAAGTCAAAGTGGTCGCGCGAGAAGCGTGAAAAAGCCCACGATGAGGAGTTTTTGACCACGGGGCTGTGGAGTAAGAGGTATGATGACCATTCCACACTCTGTCGTCTAATTTCTGTCTGCAACGCATACATACTAACTCGTGTCCTTCAGCCGCCACCCCAACTACTTTGGCGAGTCGACCTTGTGGACCGGCATTGCTACTACCGCTGCGGGCGTCCTCCTCGCGCGGCCCGTCCAGACGGCGCTGGGCCTGGGCCCTGCGTCTGCGCTGCCACTGTCCTTCATCAGCCCGGCGTTCATCACGTTCCTGCTGCTCAAGGTCAGCGGCGTGCCCCTCTCCGAGAAGAAGTACGACAAGCGCTACGGCGACCGCAAGGACTACCAGGAGTGGAGGAAGAACACGCCCAAGTTCTTCCCCAAGCTATCTTAGGGAGTGTGTGGGATAGGGAGGGGCATTGGGATGAATCCTTCGAACAAAATTCTACGGCTAGACAAAATCCCTGGGGGCTCGTATATACCATAGACAGACAATCGCATCTCTCGTCACGCGGGTGTTCTCTTTAACTTCCCGCTGACAGCAATGGTTGGTATTCGTATTCGTACTGAGGTATGATAAATGTCATACAGGCCCCTGAACCTTGACCCAACTATAAGAAATCGGCTACAAATTCGCTATTTACGAATTCTTTGTATATGGTGATGAAATTCCCAGCTGCTCTCCTTTGTTTGTGAGGAAAACAATGGAAATTGATGCATGCTTCAAGTGTCCTCCTTCCATACACCTATCCTCTATTCCAACTAGCCTCCTTCCTCGATTCAGCTTTTTGATCCAACACACGCCAGAATCTGTGTAACCCAGCGCTATATTTCTGTTTCTTTTTTTTTTTTCCCCAGCCAGCCAAACAAGGGGGGGGGGGGGGTATCAAGGGGGAAAAAGTAACAGCAATAATGTTGCGATATTTATTATTTCTTGGACATCATCAGCCTCAAAAACTCGTCCTCGTCCACCCCACCTTTTCCCGACGCATCAAACTCCTCCACCATGGCCGTAATGTCCGCGTCGGGGATATTATTCCCCACCTGCTTACTGACGCGCCGCAGATCTTCTTGGGTGATCATCCCTTTCCCGTCGATATCAAACAGTCGGAATGCTCTCCGGAGCTCTTCCTTCGGGTCGCGCTGTCGGATGAGGGTCCCCGCGATGGCTTGCGTCGTGGGCAGGTTGAAGAGCCTGTACACGGGCGGGCACTCCTGGTCGAGCGGCCAGCTGGCGGGTTTCTGGCCGTGCCGAATTAAAAGGTCGTAGGTCTGCGGCTTGGGCAGCTCGAAGCCGAGGGCCCGGAGCACGAAGCGGAATTCTTCGTACGAGAGGAGGCCGTCTTTGTTCGAGTCAAAGAGGTCGAACTGTGATAACAGGCAGGGAGTTAGTTCGTTTGGGTTGGTTTGGGTTGGTGAGTTGGGAAGCGGCAGAATACAACATACAGCTTCACCAACACGCGTCTTTTGCTCGTCCGGCAACTTGTTAAAGTCTTCCCTTGCCGGAATCGTGTACTGTATCGCGCGCGCTGACGACGCCATGGTGTGTGTGTATTTGTTTGTTACAAGTTATATGATCGTTGTTGCGTGTTTGCTATTGGGGTAGTAGTAGGTAGGTGTGCTGCGACAATGGGGCACTAAAAGCAAGCCAAGAAAGGGATTTGGTCGTGTCGTCGAGGATCGAAGAACGAGTTGCGCGCACGCAGGCCGTCGATCAGAGTGAAGAAGCGAAGCAAAGACAGAAAAATCGTAGCTCAGGTGGTCGCTATTTGCAAAAAGCGCAGTCGAATTATTGATGGGTATTGTGCAGTCGTTGGCCTCGAACACATGGTGTCATGGTGTTTGATAATGGTGTTTTGTTGCTATTGTTTTGCGCGCGGTTGGCCGTTCTTGTGTAGTGTAGAATGGAATCTTGTGTGTGAACCCCTCCCCCTTATTGGCGAGGTTGGCGGCCTCGACTTTTTTGGAGAAACAAAGAGATGTAGCAAGAAAACGCGTTCGTCCCGTTTTCGTTTCCCCCAAAAATCCACTTTACGCGTCGAGACACCATCCATGCATGCCCAGGCGTGGAAACGAGTGGGGGGTTGGGGTGGCGTGGGAGACGCTGTGCCGCCATCTTTACAGCAAGCAAGCTCCAAGCCAGAAACCCACTCAAAATTCTTGTAGCGGGGTGAATCTTTTTGCGAGAGGAATTTTCTTAAACCACCGAGAACAAATTGTCGACAACGATATCTTGTAGCTGGAGAATCGTAAACCAACAAAAGAACACCCCACATTCCCCCAAAATGCCGAAACGAAAGAGAGAGGAAAATTACGTCGAGGAGCTCTTCCAAAAGTTCCGCAGCGAGCTGCACCACGCCCTCAAGAGCGCCAAGGGCTTCGAGCGCCAGCGCCAATCCAAGCGGCTACGCGATGCGAAATCGACACCAGACAAGAAGGGGCGGATCGAGAACGAAATTCTGGTGCTCAAGGTACATTTTGCTTTTCCTTACCCCTATCCCTGGACCTAAAAACTGACCATTCTTGTCCAGTCCCTCGACCTCCAACAAACCGCACACGCCCACATCTGCTCCTCACTCCTCCGCATAAAATCCATCGCCGAGTCGCCCAAGCTGCCCGCCGAGATCAAAGCCGGCGTGGCGAAACCAGACCTGACAGAGGAAGAGAGGGCCGCCCTGCACAACGTCACCAGCGGGCTGTACAACCACAAGGACGTACGGGCGGTAATCGACCAGGCAATCACGCAAATATGCAAAGCGCTAGGGGTTCCTGTTCCCGAGAAGGGCAAGAGGGGGAAGAAGCCGCCATCTGCCGCCAGCGATGAGGACGATGGAAAGAAAGAGAAAGAGCAGGTCTTGTTGGCGTCAGTAGAAAAGGAGGACGAGGACGCAAAGGCGCTCAAGAAGGAGAAGAAGGTGAAGAGCATCAAAGACCCGAAACTAGTCCTCGCAGAGATCCAAGACCTCAGCGACGACGAGCCGGAAAATGAAGAGAAAGCGGAAAATGCCATCAGGCAGCTTGATGATTTGCTGGGTTCGTCATCCGACGAGGAGGAAGTGGAGAGTAGGAAACCCGTAAAGGGGAGCAAGCCACGACGTCCGGCCGCAACAAAAGAGCTTGATCCCATGGAAATAACAGACGACGAAGATGGGGGAAGTGACGATCTGGACCCCATGCAGATCACCGACGACGAGGGGGAGGAGAAAGACAACAGCGGTGATGAGGACGAAGAGTTTGAAGGATTCAGCGACTCGGAGGTCGAGGCCAAAGACGACGACGACAACGACTCATCTAGTGAAGATGACGGTGACGGTGACAAAGAGGATACTGAGGACTCGGACGACGACTCTGATGACTCAGATGCGATCGCGCGACCCGCGAAAAAGGCCAAGGCGAGAAAACAAGTCCAGCCAGATTCAGCCACCACAGTGGGCTCGACTTTCTTACCCACACTGATGCACGGATACGTCTCGGGGTCTGAATCCGCGTCCGACATTGACGAGAAGCCGCGCAAGAACCGTCGAGGGCAACGCGCGCGGCAGGCCATCTGGGAGAAGAAGTTTAAGGACGAGGCGAAGCACTTGAAGAACCAGGCGGCCAAGGCGGCGCGGGACTCTGGGTGGGACGCCAAGCGGGGAGCCGTGGATGGAGAGAACAAGCCCTGGAAACGAGGAATCAACAACCCACTAGGTAAAAGCGGGGGGGCGGCCGCAGCGCCACGAAAGGAAGTTATCAAGAAGCGTGACGATGAAGGGCCGCTTCATCCTAGTTGGGAGGCCAAGAGGAAGGCCAAGGCGCTGCAGCAGGATACAGCGCCGTTCCAGGGCAAGAAGATCACGTTCGATTAGTCACATCAGAGGATATCTGGAGATTAGAAGAGCAACGTGTTTGTGTGTTACTTCAGGGGAAGCTTCTATCGCATCATGCCTTTTTGGCACATACCCCTTGAAGATTCCACCCCTTGTGGGAGAAAAGGCCGTAATCCATCGCGGCACAGCCATCCTGAACCCAATTTATTCCAACCTTCAGTCCTTTGTGTGTGTGTGAATAGCCGTGAATGCCAATTGGACCCGGGATGAGCTGCGAGTTACGAGGGCCCGAGCCGCGGGCTCAGGGCCTGGTCGGCCGAAAGCGAGTCAACTGTGAAAATGTCGAACGGCGATTTGTAAGAGAGATGGGCCATCAAAAGTATGATGGTAGGCGTGCTGAGCCTGTGAAAATGCCCTTTAATCAGAGATTAAGGGGGGAAATAAGAATGGTGAAGAGGTAGCCGTTGAATAAAGAAGGCCCTATGAAAAATGAGAAATGGGAAAGAAAGACTGGTAAATCCCAGTGAAGTTATGACTGAGATAGATGGAGATATGGTTAGAGGCCACTGAGCTTTGAACTTAGGATCCCTCAGGCGAGCCAGTTCTCTGGCGTTTGGCTCTCGAGGGATATCCCATGCCCTTGTCATGCGGTGCGTTGCCGCCGGAACGCTTTGAGCCGGCTCGGGGAGGGCCCTCGTCCTCATTCTCGTCTTCGCTCTTCTCATCTTCGTTGACCTCCACAATAGGGCCCAGAACGTTGTCGCCCGTGAGGTCAATAGTCTCACAATCGTCAGGGTTTGGCGTTACAAACAGACCCGTGGACTCGCGGGTCGATTCACAGTTGGACCTTGCCACGCTGTTCAGGCGTGGATTGGGCGTCACAAATAAGCCGGCTGACTCGCGGCCTGATGCCTGTCGTCCAGATCGCGGGCCACCAAGTCGAGGCGATGGCGATGTTCCATGTGGTTGATAGCGTAGAGGCTGGTTGGTGAGGATGCCTCCAAATTGCAGCTCCCCAGGGGCGCTGTGTGACCGCGCGTTGGGATCTAGTCCAGACGTACCCTCGCGATCCAGCATTAAGGGTGGCTCAGTTGCTGCCACGCTGGGTGTCTCAGATACTCCGAGACGTGCCGAAACGGACTGTTCGTCTGAAACCACGAGGTCGTCGTCATCGTCGATGATAACGGAGTTCTGCTCCACAAAAAGAGCAGACTCGTCATCATCATCGTCACCGAGATTCACAAAGAGATCTGACATAATCTCCATGTCGTCAACGTCTTCGGGCTCGCCGTCACTTGGCAGCTCAATAGGTTGTAGATTGGTGCTTCCCGGACTTGAGGTCGAGCTGTTGCCGTCGTCGCTGTCAGAATCGTCGGAGTCGTCAGAGGAAAGAACCATGACATTGGCACTGGCGAGCTGTGGTCTGCTATCAGGGCGAGCACGACCTGGGGCTGCAGCTCTAGCTCGGCCTCGTCCTCGACGTGGAACTAAAACGCGAACTTGTGGGCGTCGCCGCCGATTACCAGCCTCTGAAGCAGAGCTGGAGTCAGAACTGGAAGAGCTGGAAGACGTGGATTGATGTCGGCCTAGAGCTTGACCACCTTGACCATCTGGTCCAGCTCTTCCCCCTCTTCCCCCTCTTCCCCCTCGACTAACTCTACCAACTCTACCGCCTCTACCACGATGGCCACCACGTTGACCCGCACGATCACGGCCAACGCCATTGTCATGTCCGCCGCCACCACCCCCATCTGACGACGAGCTTGAGTCAGAATGGGCGTCCGAGCTAGACCTGGAGCTTGAGCTGTGACTTAGCCGAGATGGCATGTCCAAGTCCTGGTGGTGGCCCAGGCGTCGGATATTGTCATAGGCGGTGTCATCGTCATCAATGTAGAAGCTCCGGATAAGTTCCCAGTCATCGACACTGGGCTCCCAGGACGGTTGCTCAAGTCTGAACAACGGTCGAAGATTCTCAAGCTTCGAGGTTTCTTGCCGGGATGTCACCTTTGGTAGGGTGGTGGTATTGGTAATGTCTTCCATAAATGACCAATCATGAATCTCGACACGCGACCCGTCATCCAAGTGACAGGCTTTGTTGAGGTCATAGAACCGGATCCAAGAGAGGCCGCGCAGTGTATACATGTAGTCAACTCCCTGAACACACCGCAACGCGCGAAGCAGGCGGTTGTTAGGTTGGCCGTTTGTCTTTGCCACCATGAAGTCTTTCACCTCCCTTGGCTCGTAGCGGCGGCGCATGTATCGTTTTTGGCTTTCGTTAATATGAACCACAAGTGTCCTGAGTCGATGACAATCCGGAAGCCATGAAAGTGCAGAGGCACGTTTGGAAAAAGGAATCTTCCCCTTTGCATTCACAGGCGCGGTTAAGTACTGATTCCCCATGAGAGTGATCTCAAGATGCTGGATCCGGTCGAGGCGTGGGTGGCCAATGCCCAGACAAAAACGATGAAGCTCGCCCAGGCTGGAAAATGAGAAAGTGTTCAGGGCGTAGAAGCAATGGACGCCAATGAAGTGAAATCGTTTATTGACCAAGAGAAGTCGAAGCACATCATTGGGTTCAAAGCAATCGTTACTGATGCTGCATTCACGCTTGCCCCAGTAGAACCTGCTCTTGAGGGCGATTTTGCGGATTAACTTCTCGTCGTTAGGGATGACCTCTGGCTTCTTCCAGTAATCGAGTCTGGAGAGGCAGTGGACAAGTTGGCCATCCTTGAAAAGCCACAGTTTGAATATTTTTGCCTGGACTTCCCATGGCAGTCCCTCGAATGGGAAAGCTTGGCTGTCTAGCTGTCCAGTTTGTGCATTCAGGGGAGCTGGAGCTTGTGCGGCGGGCAGACGAAGCTCTGGCGGTCCAGGCGGCATCAGTTTGAGGTTGGGATGGACCCATTGGAGAGTAACACTCATGTTCTCCTCCTTGCAGCATTGTCGGTAGACATCACGATAGTCCACGCCATCACGGAGCTTCTTGGGCCATGTCTGAATTCCGTGTCAGTGGATAACGTATAGCAGTACAGCGTGAACCTACTATTTTAGTATGCTTTGCAGGTCGCAGCTTTGCCTCTAGGACCCTGATTCTAGCTTCCAAGCCAGTGATTCGTCCCCTCAGAGTAGTTGTAATGTCTTTTTCGTTCTCGTACAGTGCAGTCTTTGCTTCGACTTCATTTGTATGCAGTGTGATCTGCTGCCTCAGAGTTGCGATGACACGGTCGCACTGCATATTTGGACATCTAAAGGCAGGCTGACCATTCGATGGAGCTGGCCCTCCGCCCTGGTCGCGGGAATTCTTTTCAACATCTTTGGCGTCCATTCTGATCTGTGCCTGCACCGAATTAGGGGCCGGGGGAAGGGTTGTCCCCGTTCAAGCCCACCTGGGTTAGTGTGGAAAGAGACGGGCAATAGTGAAAGGAGAAATGTGTAGCAACCACAAGAGGCAATGGTTTTATATTCTCGACGTATGGGGCCAAAGTGGTGAGGCAAGGTAGTAGGTGGATGCTCAGAAGTTGAAGTGTGTCTCAAGAATGCGAAGACTTGTGTGTGAGGTTGTGTTGTTGTCTCGGCAGGACAAGCTGAATTGCAGGTTAAGAAGTGGTGTTGTTGAAGGTTGGCGAACTTGTGCAGTTCTGTTGCCGTTGGTAGGAATGGCACAGCTTAGAACGCGCAAGGCAGGCGCGGCCTACTCCTGGTTGATTGATCAGAGGCAGGAACAACTAATCCTCGTCCGTAAAGTGTTGTATGCCAGGTGATCACGATGCTCGAGTTGTAAGGTTGATGGTTCAGGAAGATCAAGGATGGCAGAAGAAGCAGGGTTGTAGGGTAAAGCAGGCTTGCAATTGGAAGCTTAGGTAGGTGGAGTGACGACAAGTGTGCATGTGGTAGGTGATTGTTGAACGAGGGAAGGAAAGAACAACGGGCGGATTACCACCCTCGTTACGTAGGTATTTGGTGTTCGACGAGTTCAGAGATGTTCAGGTACTGGGTAGATGGGTTCAAGGGAGAATGGCTGGGGCACGACTGAATTGGATGATAAAATGAATAGTGGTGTAGAAGGAAAACCTAGAAAGAATGTCCATCACCAACTAGACTTGAGCGCAAGAAGAGACGGGCTTCCCAGATTTTTTACAAGTTGGGGGTTCACAAAACGGGCCCGCAGAGACTGGCGTAAGAAGTTGAAGGATGAATGTTTCCTAATATCTTCAACGTTTGGACATTCGTCTGCCGCACTAGGAGAAGCGGGTATTTGTAAAATAAAGAGCAGGAGCAAGGGGACGTCCAAACCAAAACTCCCAAAGGTGTATTATGCAAGAGACGACAACTTGGCACTCCTTTGCGACGTTCTGCCCATTTCTACCAAAAGTCAGTGGCTGAAAAGGTCAAGTGGAACAAAGAATTTTAGGATCGCAGAGAAACCTGGCAAATAAACTCCTATCAAGTCTAGTGAAATAAAAGCTGACCTATAAAGCATGCCGTTGCGGCCCTGTCTGTATATCCCCATATGGCTTGTATGTACAGTCATACACGAGCTTCCAAGCATGATTATGCCAGCTTGGCATCTCTCATGTTGCGGAAAATATCCATCATTCCGGTGTAAACGACGAGCAAAATACCGCCGCCAGGTCCCAGCCGGAGAACCTTGGGCAGGAACCCCTTGTAAAGAGCAGCAAATCCTTCCTCCTTGGCAACCGTGGCAACAGCCGGGAATGCCCAGTTGTACTTGGGGACTGTTCCGGGGACCTTGGGGCTGTTCTGGATTCTAGACTTGACGACATCCAGCGGCGTGTTGACAATTGTGCCAACGGTTCCTCCAACAGTACCGGCAATGATGTCGTTAATTGTCTGGCCTTTCTTGGTCGAGGCCTTGGGAATGAGTTCCCGAACCTGGAAGATGCAGCCAAAGTAGCCAGCGTTCCAGAGAATGTGGCGCCACAAAGTCGACTCCAGTCCGTTGTACATGGCCAAGATACCCTCGTTGCGGATCGTCTTAGTTACCACATCAATCATGCCGTTGTACTTTCCGGCTGAAGCCTTGTCTTGGAGCCGGATCTTGACCAACTCGAAAGGAACCACCACAAAAGCCTCGGTTGCACCGGCTGACGCACCGGTCAAGACGGAGAGAGACTGGTTCATTTTGGCCTGGCCAAAGACGTCGCGGTAAAACTTACCCCATTTGTCGTTGGCCGCGAACTTGGTAGCACGCTTGGGCGCCTCCATCAATATCGGAGCTGTAATACCGCGGTAAAGTCTTGAAAAGCTGTACACGCCGTCAACATTGCCCCTATATTCCCAAGACAAAAATAGGTGCATACCCCTCATTGCGCACGATCTTCTGAAAGCAATCTACCATGCCAGTGTAGGCGTCAGCGCCGGTAGCACCGGCGGTTTGCAGCTGTCTAGTCGGGAATTAGTCGAGGCGCATCGATATCGGCAGCCGAGGCTTTCTCACACTCTTGTCTTGACGACATCTAATGGGTACCTAATAGCGCGCAATTGTGTCAGCCTTGGGAGCACGCGACCAAAGTCCACATCTTGGAATTAACTTACATGACCAGAATCTATGCGCGCTCGAGTGTCAATATGTCAATTGACTAGTATTACAGCCATTGGGGGAGACCCGCCTCGGAAACACCCGCAATGGCGCCTAGTCAAGAGAGATCGTCAGCATTGGAGCTCCGTTTGAGCTGTTTTTTGCGGTCTGGACGAGGCTCACCAGCCATGAACGTGTACACGAACGGAAGGGGGGCCTTTTCGGACGCCATCTTGAATAATTATGCCGTGGTTGCGCTGGGGAGACCTGTGGAAGTGCAAAAGGCGGTTGCGTAAGCGGGAGGAAGAAGAAAAAGGAGAGGATAAAAAGCTGTCGTCACTTCACCGTGGGAGGTTCCAGCGAAAAAAGAGGATCGAAGGACGACGTGCCTGCATTCCACCCCCACATCCGCCCGCATTGGCCCGCCAAACCAAACGTGGAGAACCGGCATCGGAGACCCAGTCCCCTGGCGCAAATCTCTCAAAGAAGCAAGGATGCGTGAATTGTTCGAGAGGACGGCGGGGACTGATTGGTTTTGGCTTATCGCCTAGTTGGTAATATCCAGATCAACAGATGGACGAGGGTCGGTCAATGTTTCGATCCGAAGTGCTGGGTCTAGAGAGACATTCCCAGAGTACGGAGCGGGACCACAGAGTCGAGGGCTGGCTGCAGCTCGCTGTGGGAGCTCAATCCGTGGTGGGGCAGGCATGGACATGTACCTTGTACCAAAGCATTCGTGCATGTACGTACATGTACGGAGGCTTGGCCAAAAGAAAGAGTCACTCTCTACAGTGCGGGCCTGAACCTGTCATCGTAGGCTCATCAACTGCGTGGCCAATGCCTTATAACCAGCACGCTAGGCGATCAAAGCTTCTTGTTATGTGCTCTGTTAGGTAATTGGAAGGGCCCTGGTATGGGTATTTACTCCTTTTTTTAAAATCTTGAACGGCCCTGACACATAATACGCAGGCTTGCACTGTGGCATTTGTATCCTGGAGCACTGGGCAGAGGGACCTTTCTTTTGGCCCGAGCTTCCGTACATGTACCTTTGTTTGGGTTAGCCACCGCTGCCCGTTCTCCCAGGTAATGATGGGCACTGGTTCCGACACAATATCAAAAGATATAAACATCCGGAACAGACCCCCGAACGCAGAGTACACGAGCGTTCTGGCTCCTTTGCTGTCCACTGAGAAGGCAGCTCTCATCAGCGTGGGACTTGAACATGAGCCTGATATGGGGTGTGTGATTGGCTGGCTAGGAAGGAGCAAGACCAGGGTTATCCTGCACGCTCCGCGGGGTTCTTTCTTGGGGTTGCACACATGGTTCAAACATTTCCAACTTCGTCCTCCTCGTCACTTTGCGCCCAGGGACTCGACTCCAGTAAGGACACCAATTCCGCATCGCCAAACACGCCCGTATACTCCCCGAACTCCTAGGAATACTTCAGCTGAGAAATACGGATATTATCGCCCAAAGCCACTCTCTTATCTCCAGATTCCACCGAACCCGCGACCTTCTGTTGACGCCAAAGTTGCCACTCCCCCACGCGCATCAGGAGAACCGCAGAGACACCACTAGAAACCCAGTGCAAACCCCTCCCGGGGGAGTCCTTCCTGCGCTTCTATCGCACCTTTAAAAAAGCCGTGGTCCTCGAGACTCACAGCGGGGTGCTAACTGAAGCGCATCCGAGGGACGTCTCGCGGCAATTCGGCTAATGACTCATCTGCTGTGGAAATACTACTGGGACAACGATGTCGACAAATTTCGTCGGCTCCTTTCGCCTGCGGCCTACAGCGCCCATAATGTCGCCCGAAGTCCAAACATAGGGGGCGGGGGAGGTAGCAGCCCTGGCGGTTTCGGCACGTCGCCGCGTCCAACACCCAGGTCGCGCAAGCAAGGGCCTGGGGCAGGTTTTGGGAATGGCCGATATGGAGGCGCCGGGCTTGGGAAGAGCGAGGTCAATAGTCGCGACTATGCAGGCCTCACCGTCCTGCTGCGCGCAGCCTCCTCGACGGCTGAGAACGCCCTCTCCTTTGTCGAAGCTTTGATCGACCACCCCGCGATAGACATATACGTCCAGGACCCAGAAAGCGGCTGGAACGCCCTTCATCGAGCACTATATGCTGGAAACATATCCATCGCCAGGCTTCTGCTTGAGAAAGAGCGCAAGGACTTGACCGGGCACACAACAACATCGTTCCATCGAGTCGGAGAGCTTATCAAGACCAAGGATCACGAGGGCAACAGTCCCTTTGACTTGTACAACTCGACCATCGGCGAGCGCAAGTTGAGGGACTTGGTGGAGCATGAGCATTCCGAGGATGAATCGGATAGTGACGATACTGAGGGTGTCCAGGATGGGCTCCCGTGAGTTGCCTCATCTACTAGCATTTGTGACCTGGTGTCTAATGTGAAATTCAGGACTGCTGCGGGCCTTAATGCCTTTGGCGAGGACTTGTATGCCTTTGGCAGCAACCGAAATCTCTCGCTGGGTTTCGGAGATGAGGATGACCGTCAATATCCCGAACGTGTCTTCCTCAAACGGCCTGATCATCTCCTTCAAAGATTCCACCGCGAATACCTGGAACAGGCTGGCTTGGAAGGGCCTGCGTCCCAGGATCTGGCCAAAATTCCAGCCCTCGTATTAAACCAGCCTCTGGTGATCCAGGACGTAATTTTGGCAAAGTTGCACAGTGCCGTGTTGACAACAGACCCTGTGTCGAACCTGTACATCTGCGGTATCGGTCGCGGAGGACGGCTTGGTCTCGGGGACGAGAACACGCGATTCACTTATACTGCAGTGCAAGGACCCCTGGCCGACAGGAAGATCGCCCAAACCGCTCTTGGGCAGAACCATTCCATGGCCATTGACGATTCGGGATCGCTGTGGACGTGGGGCAATAACGCACAGTGCCAGTTAGGCTACGCTGTCCCTGCTCCGTCAAAGAAGGACGAAGATCCCATCAGTACCGTGCCTCGCCAAGTCTTTGGGCCTCTGAAAAAGGAGGTCATTCTTGGCATTGCTGCCTCTTCGATCCACTCGGTTGCTCACACGGGATCCTCCCTCTATTGCTGGGGTAAGAATGTCGGTCAACTCGCCCTCATGGACGCCGACTCCAGGTCGCTCGAGTTTCAACAGACGCCCAGGAAAGTGGCTGCTTCATTATTCTCATCCCCAATTGTCATGGTAACGGCCATTGATAAGGCCACAACTATTTTGCTACAAAACCACACTGTCTGCGTGTTCACTGGCTATGGCTACCACATCGTCAAGTTCCCTTTTGCGGGTATCGACACGATCGGCACCCTCTCGGTCTCAACTCGCTATGAGCCAGGCCGTAATCAGATCCAGTATATCACGTCTGGCGGTGAGACAATCGCAGCTCTGACGGGTCGTGGTGATTTATTTACGATGAACCTCGATCATAAGATTGAGGCAAACCTGCCCGCCACGTCCACAACAAATCCTTCAAAGCTCAAAGGTGCTGTCACGCAACCGCAATGCATCTGGAGCGCTTGGAAAGATGGCGTTCGGTCGGTTGGAGTAGGCGAGCACGGCTCAGTCATAATCAGCACCCATTCCGGGGCCGTGTGGCAACGGAAAAAGCGAGTAAACGCCAAAGATGCATATTCGGGACCCTCGGAATCCAGGCGTAAGGATTTCAAGTTCCAGCGAGTACCGTGTATAACCAGGTGTGCCACTGTCCGGGCATCGCCGTCTGGCGCCTTTGCCGCCATCCGCCAAGACTCGGATGTCATGAAGGAGCAGTTGGCAATTGATGAGCCGTCCCTCTGGAAAGACGTGGCGCAACTGAGTTGCCTCGAGGGGTTCGAGGCATCAGAACCGAGCAACCAGAGCCAGGACACGTTGAAGTTTTGGGACAATGATGCTCTCAAGGCCCGGCTCTGTTCTGTGGCTTACGAAGTGCTCAAGTCCCCAGATTTGCATAAGGATCTGCTCCGGCATCTTACATCCTGGTCATTCCAACACGAGCCTTTGGACGCTGCTGTTTCCACGACATCTACACCTGATCTCGTTGTTCCAATCCATGGGTGGCTGCTGGCTGCTCGAAGCCCTGTATTACGAAGTGCACTTGCGCAATTTCGGAAAGCAGGATCATTTGCTCAGCCTGAAGTATTTTCGATCGAGAATGTGAATGGCAAGACAGTAGTTTCTTTCCAGGGCTTGGATTTGATCTCGCTCCTCAACATTGTCCACTTCATGTACGAGGATAAAGTAATACCAGCTTGGAATTTTACTCGCCAAGCTCCGCCATTGGCTTACAGATATCGCCAAATTCGCATTGAGGTCATGAGACTTGCCACCCGCCTCAATATGGGCAGTCTTGAAGCAGTAGCACGGCTGCAGACAGCCCCAAAGAAATGTATGGACGAGGATTTTAGACTCGCAACCAAGGACCGCCGCTTCTTTGAGGATGGCGACGCCTTGCTTGAGCTCGACGGAGTGGAAGTTCCCGTTCACAGCACATTTGTCTGCGAAAGATGCCCTTGGTTCAAAGGCCTATTCCATGGCCGCTCTGGAGGCTTGTGGCTCGCAGGTCGTCGTGAATCGCGAAATGACCCGTCAAACAAGATCAATATCGATCTAAAACACATGGACCCTGAGGCGTTTAAATACGTCCTCCGGTATCTCTACGGCGATTTTGGAGAGGAGCTATTCGACCCCGCAGTTTGTGATGCCTTCGAAGACTTCCTGGACCTCGTCATGGAAGTCATGTCTATCGCCAATTATCTTATGCTTGATCGGTTATCGCAGATCTGCCAACAAACCATGGGCCGATTCGCAAACATTCGTAACATCGCCCACCTTTTAAACGCAATCAGCCCATGCGCAATTACTGAGTTCAAAGATGCTGGCTTGGAGTACATCTGCCTGCAGCTGGAATCAATGCTTGAGAATCACTTCCTCGACGAGCTCGAGGAGGACCTGCTTTTAGAGCTGGATGATGTTGTTCGAGATAACCAAGCCGCCCAGTTCCCCTTTGCAAAGAGCGGTCGATCCGAACTGCTGCTTCATGAGAGCAATCCCCTGCTCGCCCAAGATATTGACGAAGAACGGCAGACAAGGGTCAAAGAGATGGCATACAAGACCCACAAGGATGACGACAGGAAGTTTTCTTCCTCATTCAAGGGCAGAGCAATTGTCCTCGAGGACTCCAGCCAGCCGGCTCCCTCACCTGATAGGACCAGGAAGGCATCCAGAGTTTACCATAACGAGCCCTTCGCCACTCCTGATCTCAAGCCGAAAGCTTCGCAGGCAGATCTCATCTTCGATATGGACGATGACGGGGATGGACCCACGATTAGTAGTCCACTTGTAAGACCACAGAAGCCCCGGGATGTGACGGATGAGCCAGACGAGATTCCATCCTTGGGCAATTCATGGAAGGATTCGCCAGGAAAGAGACAGCAATCGGTCACATCCAGATTGGCTGGCCCATTGCATACCCTTGGTGAGACCACAACGAAGAGAAGTGTCGCTGAAGCTTCGGCAATGACCAAAGGTGGTAGTCCTTGGCGACCTGCAACAGTCGCGTCCTCCAAGTTGGATCTCCGTGACATTCTCCAATCAGAAGCAGCAAACCGTTCAGCCCTGTCGGCAGGCTTGCTGGCGCAGAAATCCAAAGAAGAGCCATTGAAACTCGCACCACCCAAGATGTCGCAGAAAGAAAAGAAGAGACAGCAGCAGCAAGCGGCACAAGCAGCCCAGGTGTCTTTGCTTACTGCCAACTCTCCGCTCAGCAAGAATGTATGGGGGAGGTCACCAAACGATACGCCGACATCAGCTTGGAAACTTGTTTCTCCTGTGGAGAAGAGAACGCCAGCAAAGAACATATTGCCACTCGACACAGGCACTCCCTCGTCAGCACTGGTGAAGCCGTTGCTGGCTGCCGAATCACCATCTGTCTCGATCCGCACGCGAACAGCGTCTCCGGATACTCGATTTTCTGGCCAGCGCACAGTCAGCGGTCCTTCTAATCCGAGCACCCGTCCCCCGGCCAAAACCAATAATGGGGCACCGGGCAGCAGTGCGCCCAAGGCAACATCCCCAATGCCTACACCGGCCGAGTCTCAGTCGAAGCCACTTGTTCCACATTCCAAGACATATCTCACACCGGCCCGCAAGGCCGAACCGCCCCTGGGGTATAGCATGGAGGACATCATAGTCCAGCAGAGACGGGAGCAAGAACTCGTAAAGGAGGCGGCTGCCAAACGGTCTTTGGAGGAGATCCAACAAGAGCAAGCTTTTCAGGAGTGGTGGGATGCAGAAACCCTGCGAACACAGGAGGAGGAAGCGAGAAGGGCGGAACGGGACAAGGAGAAGGAGGCGAATCCGAAGAAGGGCGGCGGCCGGAGGGGAAGAGCCGGAAAACCGCGGGGAGGGGGCATGGGAGGAAGAGGTGGTGGGGAATTGGGCGGCCCACCAAATAGCTCGCGGGGAGGCAAGGGCAGACGAGAAGCCACGCCTGCAGCCGGCGGCGAGAAATCTTGAGCATATATAGAGCCACGAGTTTGGGCGGGGCACGTACATACATATCTAGCGGGTACATATATTTGTAGGAAGTTGGAGGATGAGATTGCGTTGTTTGCATTTTTTGGCGCGCGGTATTGCACTGCATGCATGCCGCCTCATGGTTGGTGTGCTCAATAGCACTTGGTCAGACATACACACTGCATTGATATTGTCGTGACTTGTAGACGCATCTTTATGTGGCATATTCTGATACGATACACCTATCTCTGAGAGAGTTGTTGATCTACTCGAATGGAGACGTCGATTCAAATGTTTCACCAAGCCCGCAAACCCCAACGGCACGGGTCTTGTTCTCACTTGTCAGCACCTTGCCCCAGACTGTTCCACGTGTGCTGCAGCAGAGGAGACATGTGACAGCGAGCGACAGCCATCACGGTGCAGATATATATGCACGGCAGCCCCGGAAGAGATGCCTCGGTGGACGGGAGGCCATGGACGATGCAGCTTTGACACCGGACCGAGATCGCCACCTTTACTCTTGTGGTCTTTTGCTCTGGTCATTCTTATCTCTGCCGCCTCACTTCCTGTCTTTTTTATCTGCACTTCGGTCCTCCTGCAGTGTCATATAGTATCATCGATTACCTGCCTGCTTACGCCTAATCCGGCCAGTCAGATCGTGGTCGCACGGCGTCAGCAGCAGCTTCCATCCCTACTACTACACGACAGAAAACCGCCCCGGGGCCAGTGGCCTGACCAGCCGTTTTGCATTGAACTATACTATCGGATGCGGGCTTTCCATTGGCTCCTGGTTGTTGTGTCCCCAGGGGTTGGCAGCACATAGCGATTTCAAGGGGATGTTTTTGTCGGTAGGTGGTGCCAGCGAAGACAGTTGCACCGCAGAAGCGGCAAACTGTGAACCCCCGGGCGGGGGGGGGGGGGGGGGGGGGGGGGGGGGGGGGGGGGGGGGGGGGGGGGGGGGGGGGGGGGGGGGGGGGGGGGGGGGGGGGGGGGGGGGGGGGGGGGGGGGGGGGGGGGGGGGGGGGGGGGG
>JAPDFK010000324.1:0-52232 GCA_027569635.1 Lasiosphaeriaceae sp. G1095 | reverse complement strand
CCCCCCCCACCCCCCCCCCCCCCCCCCCCCCCCCCCCCCCCCCCCCCCCCCCCCCCCCCCCCCCCCCCCCCCCCCCCCCCCCCCCCCCCCCCCCCCCCCCCCCCCCCCCCCCCCCCCCCCCCCCCCCAGCGCCAAAGTATCCGGGCACCTGTCAAAGTTAATACTAATTGCCTGCACTTTCCACGCTCACGACGACCCTTGACCTCCCTTTTTCTTCTTCTCTTTCCCCGTCCGACCCTGCACAGCTCACCTTGAGTACACGCCCACTACACAGTAGACGTCCGTGCGTGGTTGCCGCGTCCTGTCTCGCCGCGATCCACCTTTGACTCTCGAGTCTTCGTCCCTTCTCTCCGTAGACATGTCTGGAACTGTCGAGAAGGAGGTCTTGCCCGGCACCGCCGACTCGTCGGGGTCGGGCAACGACGTGCCCATGATGGGCGACGAGAAGAAGTCGGTACGGCAGACCCGGACCCCCTTTCCCAGTATCTTGATCCTGGTGCAGGTGCAGTTCACTGACTCTCCCTTTCCGCCACACAGCCCGTGGTCATGTCGTTCGAGACGCGGATCCCTGTTGAGGTCTTCAACGTGACCGAGCGGGACCTGGAGGAAGCCAAGCAGCTGGCAGAGACCTTCACCCTCGAGGATACCAAACGTGTATGCTGTGACTGATATATCTTGTTCGGGATGGGCCGCGTTGACAATTCCCTCCAGTTGATGACTGCTGTTCATCTGCAACACTCGCGGGATCCGAATTTCCCCATGCCCATCATCCAGAAGATTGAAGAGTTCCTAGGTACGTTAATGCCGCTGTCATCTTCCCCTTCCACAAGACCAGACCCCCCGGCTAGATTCTAGATCCTAACACGGGAGATATATCTAGGTAATGAGGCTGTTTTTGAGCACCCCGAGGACCACGAGCACCTGATCCAGGAAATGAAGATCGAGGCTGCCCTCATTACCAACAACTCCCCTTACGCCGAGGTGCGGTCCGTGGTTGACAACCATGACGACCCATCTATGCCAGTGTCGACCATCCGTGCCTGGTTCATCGGTATCATCTTTGCTTGCGCCATCTCCTTCATCAATTCGTTCTTTGACGTGCGTATGCCGAGCATCTACGTCATCTCGACCGTACCGCAGCTTCTGGCGTACCCAGCCGGCAAGTTCCTCGAACGCGTCCTCCCAGATGCAGGTTTTACGCTGTTTGGCGTGAGACACAGCCTCAACCCAGGCCCTTTCAATCGCAAAGAGCATATGCTGATTACCATCATGTCCAACGTGGCCAAGAGCACGCCCTACACCAACTACATTGTCTGGATTCAGTACCTTCCGCAGTATTTTAACCAGCCGTGGGCCATCAGCGTCGGCTACCAGCTTCTTATTGCCTTGTCGACCAACTTCATCGGCTACGGTCTGGCTGGTTTGTGCCGCCGCTTCTTGGTCTACCCGGCGTACTGCGTGTGGCCTTCGTCCCTCGTCACCATTGCGCTTAACTCGGCTTTCCATGACGTTGGTACCGAGGCGGCTGTGGTGCCGGGACCCTTCAAGTCCATCTGGCGCATCAGTCGACTCAAGTTCTTCTCCTGGGCATTCGGCCTCATGTTTGTGTACTTCTGGTTCCCCAACTACATCTTCTCGGCTCTCAGCTACTTCAGCTGGATGACGTGGATCGCCCCGGATAATGCCGACCTCGCCATTATTACAGGCGGCCAGACGGGCCTTGGGTTCAACCCCATTCCGACATTCGACTGGAACATTGTCACTTTCAATGTCGACCCTCTCATGGTGCCCTTCTTTTCCACCTTCAACTATTTCATCGGCGCCTTCTTCTCCATGTTTGTAGTGATTGCCATCTACTACACGAACGCATTCAACTCGGCTTATCTTCCCATCAACTCGAACCGTCCCTTTGACCACTTTGGTCATCGCTACAAGTTGCTGAGCATCGTTGATGAAAACGGCATTTTCGATTCGGCCAAGTACCAGCAATACTCACCGCCCTTCCTGTCGGCTGGAAACATTGTCGTCTACATGTTTTTCTTTGCCATGTACTCGGCTACCGTGGCCTACGGCATCCTGTATCACCGTCACGAGATTGCCATGGGACTCCGAGACGTGTGGTCAAGCATCAGGTCGAAGAAGGGCAGCGAGAACTCGCAAAAGGAGGACCTGGATGTCCACAATCGCCTGATGAAGGCGTACAAAGAAGTTCCCGAGTGGTGGTACATGATTTGCTTGGCCATCTCCATCGCCATTGGTATGGTTGGAATTGCGTGCTGGCCCACCAACACGACGCCGGTCGTCGTACTGTATGGTATTGCCCTGTGTCTCGTGTTTGTGGTGCCCATTGGTATCATCAACGCCATGACGGGTGTGCAGGTGACACTCAACGTGCTGGCTGAGTTCATTGGCGGCGTGTGGGTCGAAGGCAACGCCATCGCCATGTGCTTCTTCAAGTCGTACGGCTACGTCACCTGCGCGCATGCGCTTTCGTTCAGCGCCGACTTGAAGCTGGCTCACTATCTCAAGATCCCCCCACGCTTTACATTCTGGGCCCAGATGGTGCCAACACTCGTGTCGACCTTCATCAGCGTTGCTGTGCTGCAGTACCAAGTGAACATCAAGGACATCTGCACCCCCAACGCCCCATTCCGCTTCCTCTGCCCCGGCGTCAACACCTTTTTCACTGCAGCCGTCTTTTGGGGCACTGTTGGCCCGCGCAAAATATGGGGTGTCGGCGGCCAGTATGCGTCCACGCTCATTGGCTTCCCCATTGGCGTCATACTGGTCCTCATCTTTTACGTGTTGAACAAGAAGTGGCCCAAGAATGCCATCTTCCGCAACGCGCATCCTGTTGTTATGATGGCCGGTGCTTTGGGCTGGGCACCCTACAACATGGCCTACATCTGGCCTGCTGTCCCCGTTTCGGCCTTTTCGTGGCTGTTCTTGAAGAAGCGCTTCCTCGGTTTCTGGGCAAAGGTATGCCCCACCCCTCCAATTCTAGTTTTAGACGGATGAACTAACGCATTGAATTGCAGTACAACTTTGTTACGTCGGCAGCATTCTCGTGCGCCATCGCCATTTCGGGTATTGTTATTTTCTTTGCTCTGCAAATCTCCGACATCAACCTGGACTGGTGGGGCAACAGTGTGCTCTCGGAGGGCTGTGACGCCACAAACGACTGTGTTCGCATGGTTCTTGAGGGTGACGATTATTTCGGTCCCAGAATTGGGGAGTTCAGCTAGATGATGAAACCGCTAGCGTCATTGAATTTTAGGAGGAGTTTTAAGGATATGCTTGTTGGCCAAGGTCTCGAATTTCTTTGTTCGTTGTCACATGTAGATCAATCTCTTATAAGCTACATCTACTTCTAAATCCGTATGCTGCCAACTGCGGAGTGTTTGCCTTGCTCTGAATGTCGATTGAAACATATAAGTTGTTTTTGGATAGGTTACATGATCATACCAACGTCGCGGTCTTTGCATTACATCCATGTATGTCCATGCCACCCTTTATGAGCCCATACTAGGCACTCGCCGTCAGGTCTAGTTAGCACTAACAACTCCATTTACTCACTCAACCCCGAACCGCCATTTAGTCTATCAAAATATTGAAGCATGAAAATGCTCGGACTGTGAATTAACTACTACTAAGATTTCAAAGTTACGAAAGGTTGCAAATGCTAAAAAGAACATTAAAGCTTCGGACTATGCTCTGCAATCCCAACGGTAGGGGTATCAATATGTTTGTGCTGTTGTTGGGTATCATCATCTTCCGCCAGGCCCTTCTTCGCCAACAGCTTCTTGACAAAGACGTGTCTCTCCCAGCCGTCAATCTCATCAACAACCTCCTCCTGCACCAACTCGTAGCCGCCAATCTTGGGCAGGATGACGGCCCACACGAGCCAGTATATGCCACCGGCGGCGATGATGGCAAATCCCACCACGCAGTGGATCCAGTAGGGTAGGCTCTTGTAGATGTTCTGGCCCTCCTCAGGCGGCACAAAGGGCGCGACGATGAGGTAGATGTTGCTGAGCAGGAAGAAGACGACGACGGGCAGGGTCGCGGTGACGGGCGGGTGCCAGTTCCATGCCGCGCGGTTGAGGTATATATTGATCAGGCCGGCGGCAACAAAGGTGTTGACGATGGCAAGGGGGTATGAGATTAAGCTGCGAGGAAATTTGTTAGTTATTGGACGACAAAAAGAAAAAGAAAAAGAAAAAGAAAAAGAAAATTGAAGAAAAAGGGGAGGTTGGGATTGTTAAAAACTTACTTGAGAATAAAGTTGTACGCATCTCCTGGCGGCGGAGCCAGCATGATAATGACCGAGACAGCCCAATGCTCGAATAGACCGGGAAGAGGGGCGTTGAAGGGTTTGTTGCTCGCCCAAAAGCGCGAAAAGGGCAAGACGCCCTCGCGGCCAAGCTCTTGAACCAGGCGGCCTTGAGAGAAAATGACACTGAGCACGTTTCCAAAGGCAGACAGGGCCACAAAGACGGACAGTGCGCGCTCGGCACCGGCGCCCAGGACGTTGCGGAACAGCGAGGCGGCCACGAGGCGGCCAGATGTCAGGATCTCGGCCTTGGGCACGGCGGCAAAGTAGGCAATGTTGACAAACATGTAGAGTATAGAAATGATGCCAATGGCCAGGGGCGCGGCGATCTTGAGGGTGCGCACGGGGTTCTTGGTCTCGCCCAGGGCGTAGTTGGCGTTGCTGTAGCCGATGTAGCTCCAGATAACGTTGTACAGGGCCGTCACAACGCCGTATGCGCTGCCCGTGGTGCCCTCAAAGGCGTTGGTAAAGTTGTGCGGCTTCTCGTCCTCGGGCAGCTTGACGTGGCCGGCCAGGGCGATCCAGCCCGCAACGACAATGATGAGGATGATGAAGACCTTGATGGTGCCGAGCACGTTCTGGAGCCGGAGACCCCATTTGAGGGCACAGCCGTGGATCAAAAAGGCCGCCGTGATGCAGGCAAGGCCGATGCCGCGCTGGTTCCACCGGCCGACCTCGATGTTGGCGGCGTGGAGGATGTACTCGCCAAAGACAACCGAGTTGCCGCTGGCCCAGCCCAGAAGGACGACGTAGCCCGTGTACAGGCCCGTAGTGAGGAACTTGGGGCGGCGGTACATGTACTCGAGGTAGACCTTCTCACCGCCGTTGGACGGCAGGGCGGTGCCGAGCTCGGTGTAGACAGCGGTGCCGGCCAGGGCGATCAGCATGCCGGCCACCCAGATGAACAGAGACAAGCCCACGCTGCCCGACAGGGACAGGATGGTGCCAGGCGTGGCAAAGATGCCAGTCCCAATCACGCGGTTGACGATGAGGAAGGTGGCCGACACGATGCCGATCTGCCTCTTAGCCTCACGCGCCAGGTGGAGTTGGCCTGTCCCATGATCAAAATCGTCAGTATTGTTGACTATTGTTGCCTGACATTTCAAGTCTGGGAGGAGGGCATGGTGGGTGGTATCTCAACTTACCAACTTGTGTGTCATCGCTGTCCGTCGTGGCGACATCTGCGCCCTTCTTGTCCGCCCCGAACATGTTTTTTTTACTTGTCGGTTTGTAATTATTGTCGATCGATCGACTGATGCGATTTTCAGGGGCAAGGGTTTGGGGGGGAGGGGCGTGTTTAATACTGGGACAAGCCCTCTCTGACCATGCACTCAGGATTGGCTCCCAAGATCTTTTTTTTTTCTTTCCGTTTTTGGGGAGGGTTGGAGAGAAGGTTTTTGTGTACGAGAAGCCAGACCAAAGGCGTGGCGATGGCGGAGAACAAATAAAGCCCGCAGCGGCTCGACGGGGGCGATCTCGCGATCCAGGTACGCAAATGACGCCTTCCACTGCTGTGGGTGTATATGGCTTGCCAGACCTCGGTCAAAACAGACTCTCTCAGGGCTCACCGAGTTGGAGGTGGCTAGACCACAGGGGTAAAGCCGGCATTCGCTTTTGTTTGTACGTCATAGTTTCCCCTTTTCCCCCGGGTTTGCCACCCATCATCCCATGTCGTGCTTGAACGCCATTCCAGAACCCTTCCAAAATTCCAATCAAGGTGCAGATTTTTTTACTGCAGCGCGCTAGCCTTCGACTCGATGTCCGGTTCATCTGGAACAAAAATCGAACCCTCTAATTATTTCGCCTCGTTTTTATTTACCTTGGACTTCCGCCTCCTGGCCCCATTCAGCAAATGTCCTTGAAACGGGTGCATACGCTCAACCACAATGCCTTGATTATGCACAAAATACTCAACGTGGGGGCATGTTCGTATGCCCCTTTTGAAGTCAGATCACCTGTTGGTTTCTTTATACATCGCCTCTCATGGGCTGTTCAAGGCGTGGGGTCGAGTTTTAACCAGACCAGACAACCGCCGTTCGATATTCTCAACTGCATGTACCCAATCAAACCCCAAGACTGCGATATGCAACCGTGACAATGTTACAAAACAATATTTGCGGTATTAACAAGTACGATTGAGGCCGCCATGGCCGTGCGAACGCAGCGACAAACGCGGTGATCTGCTAGTTGAGTCGTCTTGACTCGATGGGTGCTTACCCGAGTCCACACACACCTCAATAGATCCCAGCGAAGAGATGGATGAATCTCGCTCTGCACATTACTGGTATCCACTTGTTTTTTACATACTCCACCAGCACTGGCCAGCCCTGAACAGCTGGTGGTTGGAGCCTCTGGAAAAATTGATGCAAATCAAGCAAGCAAGCAGCTCCAGCTCCAGCTCCACCAATTTTGGTGTCAGCAATGTGAATCTATCCGACAAAATGTCTCACCAACACCGGAGCCTGCTTGGCGTAAGAAAAAAGAGGAAATGAATCTCTTGAGAGGAAGACTATCCTTCACCCCTTTTTTCCTCTTGGCGACTTTGTTTGGCTCATTGTGATCCCAGCGATTCAACTGCGCCATGGAGTGAGTGTAATGGTTTCAAAGTTATTATTGTTGTTATCGGTATAGGTGTTCTAGGTATCATTCATTCGCTCGTTCCCCCCCCCCCTGGTACCGGCCCATCTTTTTGTCTCACAATATGTACATTTCCCCCATTTTCCCACGCTCTCTCAAGGAGCGGCCTAGTCCTGTCTGTTCACTCGGCGTGATGAGCCTCTCTTACAAGAGAGCGACAGCGGCCAGCAGCATGGGCACGGCAGCCCCGACACAGGCAGCGACACCAGCGGCGCCGTTCTTAGCAATGGAGGAAGTCGAGGCAGGGGAGGAGGTGGTGGCAGTGCTGTTGTTGCCGCCGACGACGGGGGCAGCGGTGATGGCGGCGGGGGTGGTGTTGGCGGCCGGGGCAGCCGATGTCGTCGCAACCACGGGGGCCCCGGTGGTGTACTCGGTGCTGGTCTCGGTGTAGGGGCCGGCGACAACCTCGCACAGGTGGGCAGCGGCGGGCAGAACCTCGGCTGTGAATAGGAAAAGGGTGAGTGAGTTTCTTGTAGCGGATTGACAAGGGGTAAATTCAGGGGTTTGGTTTTTGTTTATTTTTTTTATCTTCTTTTCACAACATACCAACAGAGACGTCATTGCCGCATGCCGCAAGAACGCACGACACACTGGCCGTGTACGTAGCGCGATAGTTGTCGGCAATGCAGAAGCAGGGCAGATCATCGACACCGCAGTTGGTGGCGGAATGGAGGCCGTCGGCAAGGCACTTGAGGGCGCACTCGGGGATTCCGTAGCTGGCAAAGGTGTCGGCCGCCATGGCACCGGCAGCAGCCGTGAGAAGGGCAACGATGGAGGACTTCATCTTGACTTTGGTGGTGGAGGTGGTGGTTGTTGCAAGGAGGTTGTTAGAGGTTTGATTTGATGACTGGATGGATGGAGCAATCAAAGTAAACAGACCAAGATTTGCAAGGGGAAACACCGACTTCTTTATATACGGGCTGCTACCGTGTGATCAATGCCACCACGCCCACACTGCCAGTCTGCCACGGCATGTGCTTCCCGCCTTCCACGGTGTGCTGCCGCCGACCTGTCCCCCTGCGCAAAAGGGCGCGGCGGCCGGTCTCGCAGCATCCAAGGCCGTGTTGGTGGAGTTGTAAACAGCCACTTCGGCTAGCCCCCCAATAGATGTGGCCAGTCGCGCCTTGGCATCCACCCGCGATGTCACGTCGATTTTTTATCTGATCATCCGATCATCTGATAAGATTATGGGCCCCCCTGGCACTGGCCGAATCAGACCCCCCTTCCACCTCATCCACGGGGTGCTTGCCTCGGACAGGACTAGCCCTGACCTCGAACCCCCCCTGGGCCGTGTCGTCGCGACCAGAATCAGGTCGCTGTCCAGCGTGGCATGGCTTGGATCGAGGCCGTCTGTCCAATGGTGTGCCGTGGTGAACCCGTTGCCCTCCACTCAGCACACACAATCACGAATCACTGGTGGCTGGGCGCCTTCCACACCTGCGTGCCCGGGGCCGAGCATCGGTGGGAACCGGTTGCAGCGGGACAGACAGACAGCCCAGTTTTTATGCCAGAGTCTGCAGCAGCAGAAAGCGAGCGCGACTCCTCTCCCTCTTCGAGCGGAGCGTTGTGGGTAAATAATATCTCATTCATCATCTCTTTCCCTCACCCCCCCCCCCCCCCCCTTCTCTGTCTCGAGCAAGAAAGACTTCAGGAGCTGGCTCAAACCGACTCCGTCTTGACGCCCAACACCCCGGAACTGAAGGCCGCTTGGAGGAGTCATGGAGAAGCAGACCGCCGTCATGTCGTCGCCTACGGCTGTCGACATGGACGACAACCACAAACAAAACCACAGCAACAACTCGATTGCCCAGCAGCCCGACGTCGGCGACCTAAAGACACGCGCCGCCGAGCTGTCAGAGAACGAAAAGGACGAAACCTCGGATTCGTCCACCACGCATGCGCAGCGCGGTGTGCAGAAGATCGAGGCAGCGGCCGCCGTGTGGACAAAGTGGCACTTGGTTGCTGCGTATGGAATGTAGGTACCTAATTAATAATTAGGAGACACTAATAAATACCCTCTGAGCGATGGTGAACCCTTTACTGATCACAGAACTTGAACAGGATATGGCTTATTTACTTTGTCACGTCCACCCAGGAGGTCGTCGTCCAGACGCTCGGCACTTTTGTCACAAGCAGCTTTTCCATGCACTCTCTGACCCCGGTGGCGGGCATCATTGGCACCATCGTTGCCGGCGTGTCCAAGATCGCGCTGGCCAAGCTTCTTGACATCTGGGGCAGGCCGCAGGGCTTGGCCGTCATGCTTTTGCTGTGGACCATTGGCTTCATCATGATGGCCGTCTGTGAGAACGTCGAGACGTATGCCGCGGCCGAGGTGTTTTCGCTTGTTGGGTAACTAATTACTTCATTTCCCTGTAGTACTCCTTATTCTTTTGCTGACTATGTTCCCCCCCCCCCCCCCCCCCAAAAAAAAACAGTGCCCAGGGAGTCAGCTACTGCATCACCGTCTTCGTCGCCGACACGTCTGCCCTACGCAACCGAGGCCTGATGCTGGCCTTTGCTACGTCTCCCTACATCGTTACCACGTGGATCGGCGGACCCATGGCCAACGCCTTCATCCACGGCTCCGGCTGGCGGTGGAGCTTCGGAACGTTCTGCATTGTGACGCCTGCCGCGGTGCTGCCCCTGATCCTCCTGTTTGCATGGAACCAGCACCGAGCCAAGAAACTGGGGCTGGTTGCCGAGGAGAAGCTGCGGTGGAATCCGCGGGCTGTCTGGGACTTTGCCGTCGAGTTCGACTTTCTGGGCGTGCTGCTGCTGGCCGGCGGCATGGCGCTCATCCTGCTGCCCCTGTCGCTCTGGTCGTACCAGCCGCTGGGGTGGAAGTCGCCGCTGGTCATCGCTATGCTGGTGGTCGGGTTCGTGCTGGTCGTGCTTTTTATGGTGTATGAGCGCTTCGCGGCGCCCGTCAACTTCATCCCCATGCATCTGCTGGCGGACCGCACCATCCTGTTTGGCGGGCTGATGCTGACTTGCGTCTTCTTCAACTCGGCCGTGTGGGGGGCCTACTTTGTGTCGATGCTCATGGTGGTGTGGAACACGGGCGTGACCAAGGCTACGTACATCAGCAATATCTACCGCGTCGGGTCGTGCTTCTCGGCCCTGGTGCTGGGCTACCTGATCCGCCGCACGGGTCGGTTCAAGTGGGTGGCTACCTACTACGGCATCCCCATGATGTTACTGGGCGTGGGCCTCATGCTGCAGTTCCGCCAGCCCAACGCCGACATTGGCTTTGTCATTATGACGCAGATCTTTGTGGCCTTTGCCGGCGGGCCCATCGTCGTTGCGGCCGAGATCGCCATGATGACCCCCGTCGACCACCAGTACATCGCCGCCATCCTGGCCATCCTGGACCTGTTTGGCAGCATTGGTTACGCCGTCGGGTCGGGCGTTGCGGGCGCCATCTGGACGGCCACCTTCCCCGACGCCCTCCGCCGCCATCTTCCGGTTGGCACGCCCGCCGTGACGGTCAACAACATCTACGCCAGCATCTACAGCCAGCTCGGCTACCGCATGGGCACCCCGATCCGCATCGGCATCGGCCTCGCCTACGCCGACGCCCAGCGATACATGCTCATCTGCAGCATGGTCGCCCTGGCATTGGCCTGGGCCTGCTCCTTTATGTGGAGGGACATCAAACTCAAGCCACTGCACCAGGTCAAGGGAAATGTTGTGTAGGGAAGGGGTGGACATATGTCAGAGTTAAAATAATTAGATGAGTAAGGTATAGAAGGGAAAATGGAAACCAATATTTAAAAGGGAAACGGAACAAGACGAATGCTCATGAATACCAGAAGACAATATATACAAGCTTTGTAGTTACAAGTCACTATCAAATTATGTCAGGACGGAAGTAGGTAATTATGTTCCAGTGAGCACAAAAAAAAAAAAAAAAAAAAAGGTCATTACAAGTTGATTGGTATTCGGTTGCTATTTAAATCTAAACAAACACTTGCGCGCCTTGCAAAGGGGGGTATCGGTTGAACAAAAAAAAAATATCGAGACGCAGTATTAATTACGAGAGATTTGACACACTCCAACAGCTACATGCATGTACATGTATGTAGGCGGTTCAGTTAGTCCTTTTTGGGTGTGTCAGAATCAGCCAGCAGCTCGGAATGAAGAGCAGCACCCAGGGACTCGACGGCCGTGGGCGGGCCCTGGTAGTTCTTGCGGCCCCAGGCAAAGTACCACGCGGTGGCGATGGCGGCAAACCCGACAAAAACGACGGGGGCGTAGTTGACGGTCAAGGCGGTGACGGGGAGGAACGCCGGCATGCAAAACAGGGGGAGGGCGAGACAAGACCAGCCTACAATAAATTAGCCAAAAAAATAATTCGGTAATTAGATGGGGTTTTGTTCTGCCAGTGGGACTGCTTCTTACCAAGGGCAACAATGTTGTAAAACCAGCCAAGGTTTCCGAGGTAAAACTGGCCCGTCTTGACCTGAGCCCGTCCCTCCAGCATGGACACGGCAATGGGCGAGGCGTACGACAGCGTCAGGGCGATGACGCCAACACCCGAGAAGGCGTTGAACGCCGTGGTCGACCCAAAGTAGATGATGCCCAGCACGATCTGGATGGCCATGGAGAGCATCATGGCGTTCAGCGGCAGGTCCAGCTTGGTGTCGACCTTCTTCCACCACTTGGATCCGGGGATGGCGCCGTCGCGAGCAAACGCCCACGTGCAGCGCGAGGCGGCCGTGGTGCAGGCCGTGCCGCAGAGGATGGACAGCACCAGGAGCGGGAGCAGCAAGAGAAAGGCGCCCACCGACGACCCGACGGCCGACTTGATGATGGTGGGCACGGGCTGGCCCGATGCCAGAGCGACCAGAATCGGGACGTCAGGCAGCACGAACATGAGCGGGACCAGGAACAAGAGGCCACCGATGGTGTTGATGCAGATGGTCATGACCATGGCCTTGGGCACCTGCGTCGCGGGCGAACGCACCTCTTCGCACATGCTGATGATCATGCCCGTCGACGACGTGGCGTAGGCGGCATGGAGCAGACCCACCATGAAGGACCAGCCGTCGGGCCACCCTGACGTCGGCTCAAAGTCGCCAAAGGCGTAGGCAGCGCTGCGGCGTCCCTCTTTGGCGACCGCCAGAATGGTGATCATGATGGCAATGAGGCCAGCAAAGGTCCAGTAGATGGCAAAGGTCTTTTTTTTTTTTTTTAATGATGTTAGTTGATGCGTGGAGAAAATCCGCTGGTAAATAGGGTAATAGGGGGTGGGGGTAGTACAAGTGAAAGTAAACACAAACTACAACAAAAAAAAAAAAACTCACATCCAACATGGGCAAGTGCTTGTTGCCAAAGGCAGAGATAGCGTTGCACACCAAGGTAACGGCCACAAAGGTCAGAAAGATATGGTAGACCTGTGCGCCCCAGACGCCCACGCCCTCCTCCGACTCGAACACGTTGACGCAGGCAACAAAAAAGAGCGTGGTGCCAAAATTGACGGCCAGCGTGATGGTGATGTTGCCGACCACGTACGCCCAGCCGCACATGTAGGCGGCCACCTTGCGGAACCGCACGGGGGCGAGCATAAAGGTCTGGTAGTAGACGCCGCCGGCCGTGGGGTAGACGGACGTGATCTCGCCCAGCGACGCCGCCACGCAGAGGATGATGAGACTGACCAGCACCCAGCCCCAGATGACCACCACGGGGCCGCCGCCCTGCAGCGGGTAGTACAGCGTCGTGGCCAGGCCGTAGGGGATCGACGCCAGCACAAACGACATGAAGGCCACGTGCCACGTCGACCGCGTGCGCAGGAGCTCCGACTTGTACCCCAGCCCCGCAAGCATCTCGTCGGCCGACGCAGCATCCGTGGGCGCCTCTCCTCCGCCGCTGTCATGGGTGGGGATCCGGCCCACGGGGGGGCCGGCAGCCACCACCTTGTCGTCGCTCATGATGGGTGTGACGTGACGGTAAGGGGACTCTCTCGCTCTTCTTTCCTTCTTTTTTTTTTTTTTTGGCTTCCGGCGGCGAGTGAGAGACTGTCTGTCCTGAGTCCTGACTGACTGGCTGACTGACAGACAAAAAAGATGGCGAATCAAATAAGAGACGGGACTGGATTGGGATGGGATGTGATGGGATGGGATGGCGTTGCGAGAGAGCGAGACAGTCCCTTCTTTACGTCGACTGTTGGTCCTTGTCAACGAATCCCTGTCAACGAACCCCTGTCCAAACTTAGACAGAGAGAGAGAATCCCGTTCGCCAGTGATGAATTTGAGTTTGGCAGCTCGAAGAGGCAAAGTTGGGGGTAGCGTGGAGAATTGGTGTCCTCGACCGGCGCCAAGGGCTACTTATGGGGTCACCAAATTACGTTTCGCTGGGTGACCCCTGTCCGCGCCTTGAAGGTTCTTATCGCCGCAATGGGTCAAAGGCAAACCATTGCAACGGTCCAATCGGTCGTGCTGCCTTTTTTGTTTCTCTCCCACGTTGCTGGGATCGCTTGTCACGCGATCTTTTCACTTTTCGTCTGAAGAACCCCCCTCTCCAAAGTTCAATGGTTCACGTAAACAAAACATACCTCCCCCTTATTCGTGTTAGCCATTATGTAAACAATGTCCAACTACGGCCCCACCAATAGTCAAGACAGTTCACGGCAGATATTTTTGTCTATGCTAAGGATACCCAGCAAGTCGGTAACTCGTTTGAATACTCGCTCCACTGTAGTGTGGTCCCCGAATGAGGACTGAAATATCCCCAACAAGCGTTTGGCCGTGTCGCGTGCCCCGAGCTGTTTGATGCAACCCAGCGGCAAGGGCGGTCTCTATTGCCAGACTCAGCTTAGGGTATGCTTACCTCCGCCGGCAACACATGCAAAAAACCCCAGGGTCTTCCGGACGAGACCTCCCAAATCAAGCTTAGCTGCAGTGGTACCCTGGGGTCCGTGTTGGTCGTCGTCTTATCAATGCATGCGCCAAGACGCCGTCATCGCCACCTGTGCTGACCAAAGGATTCCAGCACCGACACAAATGGCCTCCCTCCCCAGTCTCGACGTTGATATAAGAAGCCAAGATCGGCCGATCAAGGCGACTCTGGTGACCTAACCACACTGTAAACAGTAAGGTGGCTTTTCAAAAAGTGTTTGCTCTCTCTCTCTACTTTAGAATAGTTCTAGCTCCCCCCAACCGCTAAATGCTTGCCAATAAGTAAGCGAGCTTGGTGAGAAAAAATCCATGTGCTCGCTCTGTTTCCACTTCGAGATTTGTCGCCAGACGACGCGACCGACAGACACGAACACGAAAAACCTCAACGGGGTCAAGTCTCAAAGGGTGGTCATTTCCGCATTTGTCTGCATGTGCGCACCAAGACATTGGGAAACTTGCTCCGCACACCTCCTCGCCTGCACTCAGCAGCATGACTCGGGCGTCCTGATTCCGCGGCGAGATGATTACTGTCTTTTAAACACCGAAGAGTTGAACATAATAAGGCTTTGTGCATGCGCTTAGTCGCCTGGACCATCTTGGGTGCCAATGAGACTGCCAAAGAAGTGTTTTGTATTTTGTCCAGTTCACAAAGAGAAACCTAATTACCATTGATTTGATCGAAACTTCGAGACTATTATTTGAGGCAATCTAAGAACTTACACGCGTCTACAACCCATTCTTTTCCCACAGTGGGCAATGAACTTGAAATGTTTATAGAGATTATATACATGACCAAAGATACGGGTATTGTAAATAAGAATAAATAACTTAAGATGTCTTTTTATATTTTTAATTTCTTTTTTACCTCTTGTACTCCGGTATATCAAGCGCCTGGCTCAACAAAATTGCCATCGCCCAAATTGCCCTTGCAAAGAGAGTGATGAGAGGCAGCTAAATATTCGGCCAATCAGACTGTTAACCTTGGAGTCCTAATAGATAAACTAGCAAAGACATTGGGAATAATAACCTTGTTAAACAAAAGCCGACCAGATTGACGGCTGATGGGGACATCCCGGGGCACGTACGGCTGGATTAGCGTTCCAATCGAAGACTATAATACGTCAAAGACGGAACATGGCATCTCTGCTCTGGAGAAGATGAGAGTTTCAGTTTAGATGGAAAACCCGACTTTCAGCCACGACGAGGATTAGGTAGTCAAGTGTAAAATATTTCTGAAAATCGACGATGAGGGCCAGGTTGCTTAAAGGGGTGGATATGTCCTGCATAGTCATACACATAGGAAACGGCTTGTGTTCCATAGCGATGGTATATTCCGGAACCCCCGGAATAAAATATGGGGGCGAACCAAAAAGAATGGATGCGACAACAAGAGACCTTGCTGCTATAGAAGAGAGAGGGCGAAGAAAAGAATGCAATAACAAGCCACCTTGCTCCCACATTGTCGTGATGTGGTCCGCAAACAAAATCATCCTCTTTCGTGACAATCAGATCGGAACGAATGCCGCTCGAGAATAAGTAGTGGAATTAATACAGGAAGTCAAAAATATCTTGCCGTGTACTTGCCGATGCGTTGTGATCGTCCACAGACATGTCCAATGAAACATATCATAACGAAAATGTGAATTCGTCCACGTCGTACTCTGACTCTGATGATGTTGAGGAAGAACTCCCCAACTAATCGTCTATATGCACATATATGTGTACTTATTCGTTTTTTGTGGATGCAGAAGAATTGAGAGGTTCCCAACAACAGTCGACGAGCAACCGTGGGTTTTTGATGTAGAGGTCGATCGGGCTATAGTGGGATCGATTGTCGAGGAGATATCAAAATCAGGATCGAGAGAGAGATTCGGCAGAGCTTTCAGTAGGTATTGTGGTGAATTGTTTAAAGGGTGATTGATGGCTGCGAGTGGTTTCGCCGCCGACGCTTACTCTGAATCCGAGCGAGCTGGGATGTTCCCCGAAACTCCCTGAATGTAGGGTCAGGTTCGTCGAGTGGGCTCGGAAGCCAGCTAGGCACCCCCAAATAATGTCAGAAGGCTGCTGAATCTTCCAGTGCAGTGTTGCCAAATCGTTTTCGATGGCCTGTTGTATCAAGTGGTAGAGAGTGACGGGGTGAGTCCAGCACGTTGAGTCCAGGTGACGGGCGCAGTGGCAATTTCAGAGATTGGCCCAAATAACGGATAAAGATTAGGGACCAGTCCGTTGTCGATGCTCACGAAGGCTTTGCCATGTTCTGTACTCGGAGGGATGGGGACGTTCCCGGAAGATCCCTGAATGCGGCGATTTGACTGGTCGATTCGCTCTCGGATCTTGGGGCGGAATAAAGGCTATGAAGGGGATGTAAACATAATTTTTATTCCAAAATGTCGGTCAATCCGTTCAAAACAACGAAGACGCCCACTGTCTTCCAAAAAACTGGTAGTGATGTCAAAAGCTGGATGATCCAGGAACAACCAGTGAGTAAGGAGCGTATTATCTACCGGTTCTAAGCCGGGTGTCCTGTATCGCCTGGTTCTGATGAATATATAAACGACAAAGGGTCGAAAGCCTCTACTGGCCATTAAGATCACCTCCTGACATGAGGTCCGCCTAAACTTTTGCAGTCTGCCCCTTCTCCCGATCCCACTTCTCCCGATACCGTTTCTCCATATTATAGTACACCTTCCCATAGCATCTGGGACACATACCTCTAACCCAAACTCCTTTTACTACATCTTCCCTAAATGTTATACACACGCTTGACAGGTGGTGGCAGTGGTGCCGCTGCCCTACTAAACCTCTCATTATACCGCTTCTTCGAATAGCAGCTCGGGCACATACCCTTGTACTGTCTTTGGGGTGGTGTTGGTGCCCCACATTCGTCGCATACGCGATTGTGCGTTTTGTCATCCTGCTTTCTCGGGCGCAGTTTTCTGTTGAGAGGCCGCGCCTCCTTTCATTTTATTCTGTGCGTGTTTCGAACAACTTCGGCATCGCGTGGGGGGTCACGAAGGCTATACCGACGTTCAAGGGGGGGGGGGCTCAAGGGGGCAGAAGACGCAGCAAGTCAAAACCTTGGGACTGAATTGAAGCCCAGTCCTCCCAGCGCAAAACAAAACGGCCGTCTCGGAACCTTAACCTCGGAACGTTTGGTCCTTATTAGAAGGTCAGCCGCCATTGTTATAACATTTGCCTGGCAGATGAGTACCAAGTATTGATGAATGTGGCAAGTCTAGTAATACTACCTAGTCTATCTTGATATCCTGCAGACATCCCAAAAGCCTCTTCCACAGCGCCGCGCTTTCCGGGTCCGACGTCCCCAACGTCAGCGTAGCGCGGTTCCCGATGACCACGACCCCTGTCTTGGCTCTTGTGAGGGCCACGTTGAGTCTTCGCATGTCCTTGAGAAAGCCAATCTCGCGGTGCTCGTTGCACCGCACCGTCACAAACACCACAATGTCTGCCTCGCGACCCTGAAACCCATCGATGCTGCACACCTCGACTTGGGGCGAGAACCTGGCAAGGGTTAACCTGAGAAGGTCGGCCTGCTTGGTGTATGGTGTTAGCACGGCGATCGTAGGGCCTGTCGGTTGGGCTGTCTGGGGTGGTGGTGATGCTGTCTTTGGTAGCGGGATAGGGGCTACTCGTAGTGGTAGCAGGCTGGGGGACGTTCCATCTTGTCCCATCTTGGTCTTGGGCGGCGGGGGCGGTTCAACCTTGCTACTGCTGCTGCTGCTGCTGGTGGTGGTGGTCAAGAGCGCACATAGACCAGCACAGACCTGGGCCTGTGCCTTGTTGAACTTGCTTTTTTGCCAGAGTTCCTCTCTTTCACTGCACTCCACAAACACCATCCTCCCCCCGTCTGGCCATGGAAACCGTGATGGAAACATGGGTCGCGCAGCATCTGGGACACCTGTTTTGAGCTTGCCCTGATAAAACTCGCCAGAGCTGAAACTGCAGATGGATCGATGCATGCGATATTGCGTGTCCAGCATGACCCGCGAGACGTGTGGTTGACGGTCGGCCAGCAACATCAGCCGCTCAAACAACGAGACGTCAAATTCCTGCAGAGCGGCGTGTGGCTGCACTGTCGGGCGCAGCTGGACATGGTCGCCGACCAAAATGGTTTTTAGACAGCCCTTGGTGAGCGGGACCAGCGACGCAGGCTCGGTTTGCTGAGACGCTTCATCGATGATGACCACCTCAAAGGCCTGGGAGCGAAGAAGGCCGAGCCCGGCGCCGATGCATGTAGTGAATATGAGCTGAGATTTGTTGACCATGTCCTTGGCTTTGCGCATGGCCTGCCGGTTGGCGTATACATCCTGGCCGCCTACCATGGCGTCGACAGTGTATTTCCGCAAATCTTGGGATACTTTGCGGACCTGGAAAACAAGGATATTAGAAACAAACTAATCCAGCAACTGTTGCAAGTTGGAATTTTACCTCTGTTGACACTCGCAAAGGGCTTTCCTTCGCAGTGCTAGTGTTGTTCTGCTCGGCGTCTGTGAGGTATCGCCTCATCACATTATCGACGGCATTATGTGTGGGTGCGGTAACCAGGATGCGTATTCCCTCATGGTGTCTCTGGATCTGCTTAATCATCTCAACAATCGTATGCGTCTTGCCCGTTCCAGGAGGCCCCCAGAGACAAGTGAGAGGCCATCTCAGTGCGGAAATTACGGCTGCGTTTTGGCTCTCGTTGAGTTGCTCGAGAGGGGCGTAGGCAATCTCCGACGGATCGAGAAACAGACCAGAACTCGACGCTGTAGTAGTACCTAAAATATGTCCAGAAAGCTCGCAACACTCGTCAGGACTGAGCGCAAGGTTCGAGACCGCGTCGAACATGGTTTTGGCCGTCACAAACGGGCCACAATACCGAAGCTTCCATGAACAGCGTTCCAAGAAGGGCGGGACCGGATGGAAGCACTTGAATTTGGCTGATCCAGGAATTGATGAGACGACTAGCGCATCCATGGAATAGACTCTTTCCGTCAGCGAGTTTGTGGGTGGACTGGCCGCGACCAGACGGACGTGTGCAGAGTTCTCGGGAGTGCCTCCCCGCGAATCGATCCGGAACTCGGCTTGGACAACTTGGTACCCATCCTCACTGGTCTGAGGGAGAAGTTTGAAGTCTAGTAGGTCCTCTCTTATTTTTTGGCCCTGTTCAGCAGCTTCCCCTACGTGGTCAATGGCAATGCCCGCCAGGTTTCGGACAGCGTGGCGGATCACGGCTGGTCGACAGGGAATCAGCCGATGGCTCTCCTTTTCCAGCCCGTCGAGCAACAGGTCTAAGGCCAGATCGGGGGAATGCACCGTCAGTGCCACGAGCTCGGCAAGTCGGGAATATGCCTCGATGGAAAGCACCTTGATTCGGTTCAGGATGGTCTTGAACGGGTCGATCATCATATCTCCAACCGTTGCCGCCGATAGGACGAGAGACTTGAGCAGACACTCCTCGGCAAGGACGTGGACAACATCCAGCACGTCTTCAGGGAGAGACGCCCAAGAGTCCAGTCGAGCAAAGGTGATGGCCAAGACCGGAAATCGGTGCACAAAGGTCATCATCTGATACATGACAGCCTTTGGAGAAACATTGCCAAAAGAAAGGCGCCCAAAGCTGGACAAGAGAAACTCAAAAGATCTGAACAGAATTTCCTTTTGATCTCTCTTCAGTAACCACTCAAAGACGTCGGCATACTGCCCTGCTGTGTCGAGGGTGAGGAGTGGAGTCAAGTCGTCGCGCCTGGCTATCCGGACGATGTGATTTGGCATCTCGGCCCAGCTTACGTCCTTGAGGTTCTCAATGCTGTACTCTCTGGCGTTTTGCTCAAAGAGGGGGACTACCTCCTGGGTGTCGACGTACTCGAGCCAGAGATCCAGGTTCTGAAGGGACTTTATGTCTCGATTGCTGATGACATAGATCTCCTGCCAAGTTAAGAATGCGACCTAGTTAACCATCTGGACTAAGTCTAGAGATGCCTTCTTTTTTTTTCTTCTTTTTTTTTCTTTTTATAAAAAAAAAGTTATACTCGGATAAGAGAGAGGGGTAACACATACCGCACCGAGCACCCCATTCCGGTTGACCCTGCCAATGTGTGTCAGAAGCCCTGTGCTAAACTTGTTCAGAGCGACGCTAGTTCGAAAGTCGACATTGACGCTGTTTTCAATTGTCTCCTGACGCGCTCGACGTCGGTCTCCCGCTGAGGCAATGTTGCGATATTGACTGTCGTCCGACGGACCCCTTAGGATAAATACCCACGTGTTGCTCCGATGGCCCTCAAAGAGCTGGAAGACGTTGTCATCGCAATATAGCTGGTAGTTCATCTTTGTAGGGAGACATAGACGGCTCGACCTCTCGGTGCCCTTGGAATGCGGAAAGGCAAAGAGCCGGACCTTGTCGTCGACGCGGCAGTCTCGCGACTTTGGGATTTTATGGGGGACGTAAATGGCCAGTGTCAGACGTTCGTCGACGCGATAGACAATAAGCTTGCGGTGGAACAGCTCGAGGGCGTGGGCTGCTGTCTCGAGGAAGGTGGCAAGACGGTCCTCAGCTGAGCTAAAGATGCGCTTCCATCTTATACCGGGGTAATGCAGCTTTGAGTCGTAGAGTTCGTGCTCCTTGAGGAGACTTGATTGGCAGAGTGCGTTTTGCACGAGTGGGGGGTACTCGACCTTGACGGGGACCTTGCTCAAGGCCCAAGCCTTTTGTTCGGCGTCCAAACGGTTGAAATCGAAAAACGAAAAGAGGTCCTCGAACGGTGAGTTACTCTTCTGGCACCACTTCCAGGCGAGCTGGATTAGCTCAAACTCGGAAATTGTGAGGTCGTCTGAGTCGTCCCCCAAGTCCCTGTTCAGAAGCAGCTCCATTGCGTCGGCAGAATACCCCTCGGGGCTCATCAAGTCTTTGGACGAGGCTTGCCAAGTCTTGACCATGGCTACCGCGTTTTCGTGAAGAGCGTCTAGAATGAATGGAGACGCGTCCTGGGCTGGATTGGGAGCTGTCTCAAGCCTCGGCGGTATCCTGATCTGATTTCCATCCACGCAGGTGGAAAACAAGCGGTTGAGCTCCTGACATTCAGGACTCAAAGGTCCACGGGCCCTCGCCCAGTCTAGGTAGAGGTTCTTCACCCGGCCCAGAGACGAATTGTGGTACTTGGCAAAGTACACCAGCCTGTCGTCGTCAGTGACAGCATGGAAAGACACGGGTTCCTTGGCGCCGGGGTATTCGGCTGGCTGGGAGACGATCGAGGGCACAATTTCCTTGTCCCAACACACAAAGACTGAGTACATGAACATAAAAGTTAGTACTGGCCCCTTTTCATATTCTTTTTCAGTAAAAAAAAAAAAAAAAGAATGAAAAAGAACTTGCAAGTATCACCATCAAGATCACCCCCTGACATGAGGTCTGCCGCCGGCCGCTTCCCTCGAGTCGAAAAGACAATCGAGTCAACAAGATGCGCTAGCTCGTCTTTATAAACCGCCCTAAACTTTTGCAAGTCGCCTGGATGGAGACAAGGGTTTCTCGTCACGAGAACGTCTGCATTCTTTAGCGCTCGGGGTTGGCCGTCGCAGTGTGTCACCGAGACGTGAACTTCGTTTTCCTTCAGGACCCCCCAGGCATCGCACACGCCAAAAAGGATTCTCGACTGGCGGATCAGAATTCGGCATCTCTGCTCGCCCCTATTGTTGATCATTTTGCTGTGCTCTGTCTTGACGAGGCTGTGCACTTTGTCGCGGACCGCATCAAGCGAGTCGATGACCACCCTCTCGGCCAAGTCAAACCGGTTGACGTAGGTGAGAAATCGGAAGGCCAGGATGGGGTCATGCACTGCCTGGGTAAAGAAATTAAAATGCTCTCGCTGTTTCTGGAGGATGGTGGCAGTCGAGATGCCGAGGGCGCTGAGGAGGAGAATAACCTCATCGTTGAGGTGGCCAAAGGCGTATGGCTAGATAAATTATTATCATGTGTAAATATATATAGTCATATTATCGTCTTGGTTCACAGCTTGTGATGCGGAGAGAAAATAGCACAGAGATCGATAGATAATGGCAAATGAAATGTGCAAGGTACCTTGGAGTGTTGCACGACGGCAAAGGAGTGGTCGTCGCCGCCACTAAATTTTTTCATCGACTTCCTCAGCTTCAACCACGTTCCTTCCCCCCTCATCCCAGGATCGACCGTCACCACGCCCTTGTATCCCCGGTATCGGATCTGGAACACGGCAGGCGTATAGCGGGCGTCTCGGAACTTTATGCCCACCCGCCTCGACAGCTCCTGGGCAAGACTGGGCGCGATCAGGCCGCAGCCGTCGGTAAAGATGTGGCCTTGGGCCGACTCGATGTCGGGGATGTCCTCGACTCGGTTTGGATCGATGGTCATGGCCACCTGGGCAACCGAGAACAGCAGTCCGATTCGCTTCGCCTTTTTCTGCACCGTTTTCATCTTGGAAAAGTCGCCCAGGGCATCGACCTTGGCTTTGATGACGTCTTTGGGCGCGGCAAAGAGGAAACAGGTTCGGGACTTGAGCTGGCTGTTGCTGTGGCCATAAAAGTTGTAGTGCACGCCCTGGATTGTGACGCCCGCACGGAGCATTTTGACCGCGTACTCGGCGCATTCTTTGGGGGTAGATGGCTGCGTGCCAACGATTTCACGAGACTGGACATGGCGCAGCGTCCGGGCGTGAAAGTTGGCAAACGATACCAGCATAAACTTGTCCAAGGGGTCGTGCTTGGTGGCTCGGTTTTCAGATATCGGCTGGAGCTGGAGCACAATCTGGTGCTGGGTTCCCTCTGTCTTGACGATGACGCTCTTGATCAGCCCCAGTCGGTTGGTCTCGCGTGGTGGGGGGAATCCTGGCATGTCATAGCTCCAGGTGGCGTCGCTGAGCGACAGGGCATGTTGAAGGACTCTGCGATACGACCTCAAGTTTTCCTGGGACTTGCCAGTGCTTTGCACGTCCAGGTTTGCTTCTGAGGCTGCCATGTCTCACTTCTTGGGCGGGAGTTGGGGAGACATGGCAACCTCAAAAGTCGACTTGGGCAGGGTGGGGGCTCCAGAAATATGGGATGGAATGGTGTGTTACACAACAAGAAGCTAATCCAAGCTCTCGGACAGGAATAAGCATCCTGCCGAGCACTGTACTTTTTGTCACTGTAGGCCTCATGCCCCGCGTCCTTTTGGGAGCACACGGCCACGTCCTGCCTGGAATCTCCCTCCCTGCGCACTTCAGTTTTCAGTCACATACCCAAATGAAGTCATGTTCTGCCCCCGTGGATACAGTCACATCTACATTGTTGGTGCCCAGTGCACTGGCAAAACAACAATCGTCAATGCTCTTGAAACACACTTCCAGCAAACACTAGGCCCAAGCGAGCAGCCGGCCATCGTCCGAGAGGTGGCGAGGACGGTTCTTGTCGAGCACGGATTCACTGCCACCGATATCACCTCCTCACCAGAGAGGGCCCTCGCTCTTCAGCAACTCATCCTCGAGGGCCAGGTCAGAGCCGAAGCAAAGGCTCTGGCCCAGTCTGGGTGGATAGTGTCAGATCGGTCAGGCGTCGACCCCATTGCCTACACGCTACGGCATGTCGGCCGAGAGGCTGTTGATGCCCTCCTTGGAGGTTCAGAGTGGCAGACGTTGAAGGAAAGGATGGCAGAATCTTTGATTGTTGTGTGCGAGTCTGGCGCAAGCTGGCTGGATGACGACGGTGTCCGGTTGATGCCTCTGGGCATCCAAGACTGGAATGAGTTTCACACGCTATTTTGTGGGCTGCTGGGTGATTTGGGATTGGCATACTGCGTCTTGCCTTGCACTATGACCGAAATCTCCAAGCGGGTCGAGTTTGTGCTGTCAAAGTGGGAGGGCTGTTAAAGGTTGTTTCAGTTTCATCTAGGTGTAGGCTGTGGACTATGGACAGTTGTCTGTTGCCAAAGATACTAGTTATATGACAAAACGATAGGCCCAGGGACTGGTTGAAATACGAACATTTCCCTTGCAATTAATTAGTACAAGTGACATGAGCAGCCAAGTCTCCGTTTCAAGCTTCCACATCCATGACAAAGCTGCGCACCCGGACACCCTCACTATCGCAAATATTCGAAATAGCCACCACAATATAAACCGCTACGAACTAAAGATTTTACTTTGATGGCTGGGTTACAAATAGACGTGTCTTTACCCGACGGGTATGATGGGAGAGGGATGATAGCATCTCGGCCCAGTTTACTGCCATTAAGTCCTTGATAATATTATACTCTTTAGCATTTTATTTGAAAAGGAGAGTTATATTTTAAGGATCGACGCACTCGAACTGGAGATTAAGGTTCGGGAAATACTTGATAGTTCAATTATTACTAACGTAGATCTCTTTCCTAGGTCACGTGAAGAGTTGGTAGAAGCTGACAGAATACCTCGATATTCCCTCATGCTTACCAAATCTTGAAATGAAACTTGCTAAATTTTAAGTATTATCATATCTTCTTTTGAAAAGCGTGTTTAATTAAAATGAACCGAGGCACGTCGTGGGCTGGTCTGGGAGTTGTCTCGAGTTCGGCGTTTTAATAAATACACCATGCCAATGTCAGCAGATGCCATCGGCAGTGGTTGGCTAGTGTGAGGACAGTGCACGTACTGATTACAATGTAATGTACAAACATACATGTTCATGTATCTACCCCGCTAATTAAGCATCCCACAGCTGCCCACCTATTAATTGGGCCTCTTCTCCAGCGCGTGGCGCGTTTGTCTCAGCCCTGAAACAGTGTCGTCCCAGTGGACTGGCATGCTGCTCTCTGGTAAATTTTCAATCTCTGCAACGACAAACACCCACACCAAAACTTGATCGCTCATCAAGACTTGATCGCCTCACCAAAGAGACCTGATCGCCTCGGCGTTTCTGGGCTGTCGTCCCAATGGAGACCGCGAACCCGACACTCGAAGATCTCCAAAGGTTCCTGCTTGCTGCTGAGCAACGCGCACAACAAGCTGAGCAACGCCCGGAACATGCTAAGCAACTGCTTCGTCCCACCACTCTGACCGAGTACATCAAGGCCTGCCATGAGCTCATCTTCACCAAGCTGCAAGTCGAAACCGACAGGACCCTGACGACAAAAGGAGAATGACCAACCCCAAAAACAAACCATGTCCTACGCGTCTTGCACCTTGGGACGATTTTTTGGAAGACCAGAAGGCCACATTTGGCGCCCTCTACTCCACCTTCCCCGAGGAAGCCCAGGCCCTTGAGAGCCTCGAGTTCCTCCGCACACTGGGCACCAGGCTTGCAAAAACAAAGGTGGCCAGTGAGAAGGATCTCGAGTTCTTCCAGCATCTCGCTGTCGAGGGGCCTGTCAGGGCCATAGTCGACCGCCTTGCCAGCGAGGACAGCGTCAAACATGAATTTGGCCTCAGAGACGGCATCCGCTTTGGGAATCACCCCCATGTCTTGGACGACGACTCGCTCGGGGTCCAGGAACGCCTTGCCCAAAACCGGCCGCCCAAGACCCCCGTTCAAGCTCGACTCAACCTCTACCAACTGCGACCAGACCAAATCTGTGTCTATAAACACAACGACAAGGCTTCAGACGAACAACTTGAGACTGACACTATTGCCTAGTAAGTTTGACTGGCGTACATGAATCCACCCCGCTACCCTCCAAAAAAACACATGACAAGAAAGAAGAATCAAAAGGTAGAGAGTGAGTGCAACTACGGACAACTAACCTGTGCCGTTCCAGTATTGTCGACTACAAGGTACCGCACAAGCTCACTGCCGCAGCTTCGCGAAGGCCTTCGTCCGATGGACATCTACAACGACGTTGTCAATCGGGCCATGATACCGCCCGAGCAAGACGTTGAGGAAACGTTCAAGTAATTACCATGCAGATCGATTGGTGGCAGCTGCTGTCACGCAGACGTTCCACTACATGGTCGAAGCAGGTCTTGACTACAGCTACCTGACAACGGGGGAAGCCATCGTGTTCCTTTATCTCGACTAGGACAGCAATCCTGTCACACTCTACTACCACCTTGCCGAACCAGCCCCGGAGGTGCAGAAGCACCCCCAAAACGTGGCGCCGCCGCCGGCCAGGTCCTCGCCTTTAGCCTCATGGCCCTTGGCCAAATGCGAGAGCATAGTCAGCAAGAGCGCGAACTTCTAGTCAAAACCCTCAACACGTGGGCGGTAGACTGGGAGTTGATTCTGCTCGACATCCCGCTCAGCGCTCGCAAGGCACCCCCGGATTCAGCGGCCTATTGTCCCACTACGTATTCCGAGGCGGACCGGACGCCATACATCACGCGGGACTACCTCAGGAAGAAGCAGGAGGAGGAGGAGAAGACGAAGAAGAAAAAGAGGCGATGACGGCAACGAGCCAGGAACCCAGCAGCCAGGCACACCAAGCCCGACCGAGCTTAGGAAGCGTGGGCGGGGGTCTCGAGGTCAGCGCGGCGGCGCGCGGGGATGGCAGTCTCGCGGCGGCCAAGGCCGAGGTCTTGTTGCTACCGTCCAGTACTGTACGCAAAAATGCCTCTTGGGACTTGTTCGAGGGAGTTCGCTCGATGAGCGGTGCCCCAACGTCGCTCTCCACCGGCCGAGCCCCAGCCACAGCCACACACGCCATCCCATCGACCACGTCACCTTCCTCCAGCTTCTTCGCCAGCAGTTCCAGCAGACCCTCGACGACGGCCTGGTTCGGCTCCACAAGGGAGGGGCCCGCGGCGTTCTGTTCCGCGTTACCCTGCTCACGCACGGCTACACATTTGTCAGTAAAGGTACGGTGCACGCCTTTGTGTCGGACCTTGAGCACGAGGCGGCCGTATACCGCCGCCTGCAGCCCTTGCAGGATGTCTGCGTACCCGTCTTCCTTGGCGCCATCGACTTGCGCGACCTCGGCCGCACCTATTACTACGGCCTCAAACTCCGCATCGCCTACATGATGCTCCTTGCCTGGGGTGGCACCCCCTTGGCCAAGGACGGCGACGACAAGCCCCTGGTCGCCGCCCTCCACCACGCTGCTGCTACCACCACCACCATCACCACCGCCGAGACCCCGCGCAAGGCACTCGACTGGTCGGTGCGCGCACTGCATGCCATGGGCGTAGCTCACAGGGATGTGCGCCGAGACAACCTGTTGTGGAGCGCCGAAACAGGCCGCCTCATGATGATAGACTTTGAGCGAGCAGTCCTCATGAACCCTCCGCCGCCGCCACCACCACCACCACCACCACAACAACAACAACAGACTCTCCGGGATCCCCTGAGTGACGTATCGTCGAATTCTAAGAGGATTAGGATGCACGCGCTGCCTGGGGATAAGGACGCCGACGACGGTGGTAGCGCCATGATACGATCGTCTCCTAGCACGTTGATGGCGGAGGATATGGCGAACGCGAGGTATGTATTCTATAGTTACCAGGCACAAGGCTAATTGTCCTGGCAACGGACGGAGACGGTTCAGCTCCTGGGATTCAGGACTCGCATGTCCGCGGGCCTGTTGTTAGTGTGTTATGGAAGACAGAGCTTCCACCTGTTCCTTACTTAGGTAGGTAGAGGTTCTTCACTCACCCCAGAGACGGGTGTTGTACGTCGGCTTGTCGTTGCCTCGCACTGTTATAGAAGCGTCCAAGCATGTCTCGGGTTTGTGTTGTCAAAGTGGGAGGGCAATTAATCAAAAGTTGAAGTTTTAGTTCCATCCGTTTGTCTATCATGATGAGCTGTCCGTTTGCCGAGACTACTTAAGTATGTGGCTTAATAACGGGCTGAGAACAATTGAAAGTCAGAAGAAAGGGGAAAAGGAAGAAGTTGGGGAGCAGATTCGTTCATTTCCAGCAACAGGCCGCTCGGGAGCAGCCAATATTCATTCCCTTCCAAACCTCCAGCTCCAGCTTATCTTCCTCCACACGCTAGACTAGTACCTTGGTCATCATATCTGCTTCGACCGGTTTGGCTTCCTTTCTATCTTTCGAGGCTCTCTTACTTCCCTCTGCCGTCGTACCGGGGAAGTCAGTCCACGGCTCGCACAGAGGATGTCCCGGACCAGGCGCCGCAGTCTCTTGCCTTCCTCTCTGTCCTTGGCGGGGTCCCATTTTGCATAGCTTTTCCAGCACATTTGCGCAAGCTCGGGGTACACCTTCTGATGCAGGATGCCGAAATTCTCAGGGCCGGGCTGGATGGTGCCGAGGTCCAGAAACTGAGCGCCCGAGAGGTTCAAGACAAGCGTCTGCTGCCGCTCTGCTGAGAATTGCTTCTCTCGGAGCCACGCCAGCACCCTGTCCAATGGCCACTGCTCTGCCATCTCGGCGGTTGGAGATAACGATAACGGCAATGATGCTCCGGGTTGGGCTATCTTTGGCCGGTGGTCCCCGTCATCGTCGAACTTTCCTTCCGTCGTCGTCGTTGTTGGCGTCGGCGTCGGAACACCTCTGACTAGAGGCAACCTGTCTTGGCGTATCGGGTTGGACACAAGTGGGCCCCAGCTGTCGGAGAGCCCAAGCAAATGCGCCTCCATTGCTGCCGAAGATGCCCGTCGAGGTTGAGATGGCGTCGAGACAGGGTCCTCGCTCCGCTCCGTCGTGCTATTATTGTCACGTTCCATAGTAGAGGCTGGGTTGGGTAGGTAGTGATGGGGTGTTTGGACTGAGTTGATTATTATACGACTTTTTGAGTTGGTTTTGTCTTTACCAACATGAACGGAACGACGTGCAAAACGAGAATGAATTGATATGAAAAAGGTGTTGCTCAAAGGAGGTCATCCATTCATCATCTTGGCCGTTTGGGGGCTGCACAAAGCGGGGTAATGGTTGCTTTTATTGGGAGGCATCCACAGTTGGCTGCGATGAAAAATCGCCAACAGCCGCCCAACAATCCCTCCGCTCGTGCATCAACACTGTGTGCAGTGATCTGCATCAAACGGCACGGTGTGGGTTTAACTTGCCTGCCTAGGTACCTTGTAGTGCTGCGGATACTTGGAAACAGTCACAGCATCATTATACGGTTCAATGGTATGTCTGCCTCATAACTGAAGATAAAAAGACGCGACATCCAACTTCTAGCACATTAATATGGCGTTGGCCTGGATATAAGAAAACACTGTACAGTACAAATCGCACCCATTTACATAATCTCGTGAAGTGCCCCGAGAAACAGCCAGACATGGCTAGGCACAGCCCCGATTTCAAGTTCAATGTTAATTATTATTAGACCTGTCCAGGTAGCCGACAGGCAACGGCCTCCCCCCGAAACTACTGTATTCCCGAGAACCTCTTCCCTTGTCCAGCATGCTTACCCCCAGCTCCGAGTCCAGTCGACCGTCGAGTGAGTATTCACGGCACCCACGAGACGTCCGTTTTCATCGTTCTTTTTGATGGAGTCGTTACCGTTGTAAATACTATCAAGACAACAATGGCACCTTGGAAGGTGATGCGGAAGGCCTGGGCGAGATACTGAAGGCCCGCGAGGTGCAAAGGCCTTCACCCATTTTTTACTTCGTTTCCTTTGGTTTTCTGTCTTCCCCCTTGAATTTGTCGACGTATCCTGTTCGGTTCGCGCAGGGAGGGGAAATCATCATCTCTCAACGTATATAATTATTGTCTTCCCTCGACGTGTATCTCTTTAACTCTCCTTGTGCTGCCCTCAATGCTAGTACCGCTTCGTAATGTAAGAGTTCCGAGACTTATTCTCGGGCTTCAATTTCTAAGCGACAGACCAGATTGGTAGGTTTTATTTCCTCCCCCCCTTTTCTTTCTTTTCTTTTCTTTTTTTTTTTGCTGGGCTGCCATGCATAGTGAGATATTTTCCTTCAACCGCGTGGCTCGACTATCCAGCCAGGACCTCCATTTCTCCTACATTCGTAGCTAGGAATGAATATATGTCCCCGATGGCCGTATGTTTGTAGGTACTAGGTTAGTCTAATACCTGAAATTGCTACTTGGCCTAAGACTCAAGAGCACCGAAGTAATTAACGTGAGTTCTGACCTGTGCGAACTGACATGTGCGAATTGAAATGCCGTTGACTTGTTAGGCCATGTTCCGCCAATGCGCGTGGGGGAAGACGACGTACACCTCTTTCAGTGGCCTGTAGTATTAAGTTCAGCCAAAGTCTCTCAAGTTAGGAATATAAATCTGTACATTGGCAATTTAGCATCCACCAACGGGGCAGTTGTGTCAACTACAGACGCCAGAACTCTTTCCTTCACCTCACAACCATTATAGCCCTCAAGCAAATGAATCTTCGCATATTCCTCCACCTTAAATCTACCAGAAGCAGCAAAGTTTTGATACGAACAAAAATATCAGCATATATCCTCCTTGATTGGAAGCAGCCGCCTTTAAACCGCCAATGTGCCCACCCCTCTCGCCAGATCTTCAATCTCAGTTGCATGGCTGACACCCGCTGCTGGGACATGGTGTGCTCCGCCAACTGTAGCACCGCATTCAGGGCACCGAGCTTGTTCCATTGGCATCCCGCACTCGCCAACAGTGAACGGGTGACCGTTAAAACACCTGTACCAGTGCCCCGTTCCATAAAACTCCTTGCTCATTGCCATGTAGACAGCTCGCATTTCCTCGGCTGTCATTTCGGTGTAGAAGATGCCATCGGTTACCATAGTCTGAACTCTCTGTATCTCATTTGCTAGTACCCTGGTGGATGGGTAGTGTTCCAACAACGCGCGAGCCTGGTTGAGATGGTTCAAGGCCGTCTCCCTGAGGCGCGCCTCACCGCTATCAGCAACAGCAGGAGAATCATCACCGGTGGCAGCATCTTGAAGAACAAGACTGCGAGCAAATGTACACACCTGCGCTGCAAATATATGAGCTTGCACTTCTTCGCGTGGGAAAGTGGCGTTTCGAGCAAGCTCAATGAGATGCGCGCACTCGGCAGTGTAGATTGACCAATCGATTTTCATTTCCGTCTTTTCGATTGATGCCGTCTTTCCTTCGGACTGAAGTCGGAAGAGATCAGAAAAAACCACAATCTCGCATTCCAGCAGCAATGTGGTTGCTAAAAGGTGCCCCTTGACTTGGAGAACCGACTCGTCGAATTGGAACTCTTGTTGCGTGCTCTTTAGCCGATTAGCATGCTTCACAAAATCGGCGACGCGCTGGAATGGTTGTTCCTCCTTTTGAACCTCGTTTGCGAACGAGCTGATCTTGTTCCAAAGTTTGATGATTGACACGTATCGCCCGGTGTCACCTGAAAGCTGTTGTAAGTGATTCAGGTTCCTCAGCCGTGGCCGACTGAGTGACACCATCTTGGGCCGATCAGCAGCGAGAGGAGCCTTTTCAGCTGTGGTTGTCTGCAATCTCTCCCGTTCGAGGGCGAGCTTTTCCGCGAGACCGAGGTATTTCGTGTTCGACCAAGCTATAAACTTCTTGGTCGCCTCATCCAACATGCCGCGACGGACAATGCGGCCGTATCTCGAGATGTTTCGAAGGGATCCGCGGCAGTTTGGGCAGACCTTGATTTGAGAAGAGTCATCCGAGAAAGGCTCAGAAACTCCCCGAATCTTGTCGGGGTGCCCATGAACGTCAAGCTCGAAGTGCGTTGCAATACCCATTTGCCCGTCCATGGACGAGATGGTCAGGAAATGGCCACAATCTGGGAAAATGCAAGGTTCTTCGTCCAAATTGATCTCATGATACTCCTTCATCTCCAAGAAGTCAACGCACGTCGACTTGACCGCATCGGATCCACATTGTTGGCAGTAACTTGACTTAGGACAGGGCTCTCCGCAAACCGAAGGACCTAAATAGATTGTTAGCAAGAGATGGTTGCTAGAAATGGGGAAAATAGACTCACATTGGTGGCCACAACTTAACGTCTCTTCGCACCGCTTTGAGCACGGAATCCAGTTGCACGGTGCAGCGCAGGGCATTGTGCACCGTGTGTGAGCACATCTCGAGCGGCAACTTTGTTCGGCGCACGGTGAACACGGCTCATGGCATCGCTTGCTGCATTTGGAATGTCCACAGCGAACCTCGCATCGTTCATTGCATGGAGAGCATGCACTTCCGTCGTGGCAAACTTTAACACAGCTGTGGCGACAGGTCGAGTAGCCCTGACTACATTTTACCATGCAGTTACCGTGGTTCTCGGTCGTGATCTTTCCATCTTGCCGAGTATTGCATTCGAAACAGCTGCTTATACACGAGTGTCCACAAGTGCGGTGGTGGCCACACCTTACACGGCACTTGTAGTTGGCGGTGCTGACATCCTCGTGACATTGCACCTTGACTGCGTGACCACATCCCGGAACTGTACGTGTGACTTGAACAACACAGCGTATCAAAGCAGGATTTTGAGCCTCCCAGCACTTGGCCGAGGTGACGTAATGACCGCAAGGAAGACTGAGCATCAGGTTATCCAACCGCTTCTCACACTTCTCGTGGCATCGATCACCGCATCGTAGCGGACTACTTGATGTTAGAAATGCACTCATAGCCAAGACGAGACACATACCAGGGATGATCGCAACCATTCTTGGACCGGGGACAATCCACCAAGCACTTTATAGCATTATGAAGAATATCCGAGTGACACCTGCCAATGCAAGCGTGGCCACAGTGAAGTCTCTTCTCGCATGGCAAGTTGCAGCCGCTCTCCGGGGAGAACTGCACAAAGTGATCTGGCTTCGAAACCACAAGGGGCGTATTGGGGTGTCGCGGGCACTGTAGCTCTAAACTTGGCCCAAAGCTCGCATTTGCTTTCAGTATGGAGATGACATTAGCCCACATGCCAATACTGCTGTAAGTGTTCGCGTTGCCGATAATGTACATGCCGTGCTGTGCGCGTGAAAGGAGAACATTGATGCGGTTCGAGGTGCGGAGAAAGCCACAGTTGTTTTGCGGGTTGCTGCGAACAAGACATATGATGATAACCTTGGCCTCCTCTCCTTGAAAGTTGTCGACTGTTGCCACCCTGATGCTTTTGAGAAGTGTTGTCTTACTTAATTGAGGCCGGGGTGACGGCTGGGCTGTTGGAAGGCCGTCTGCTTCAAGGGCCTCGACCTCCTCAAGATCGCGATCGTTGAGACAGATCTCGAACATGGATTCCATGCGACGACGCAATCGCTGTAGCTGACCCAGATATGGTGTAATGACCGCAATGTCTGTTTTTGAATACTCGCCTTGACGAACGAGATGGGAGACCAGAGCGGTCGTCATCTCAATCTCGAACTCGTTTGAGTGTGATGTGCTCAAGGGATCGTGGCTCGCAGCACCTGCCTCGAGATGTTCGTGGTGAAACCAAAATAGGCGCTTTTTCATCCCCATAACCTCGGGGTATTCCGAAACCTTGTCGGCATCTTTGAGAGAAGGATACAGAGTTGATCGAACAAGCTCGGAAATCGAGGGATGCATCCGCCGCTGGGTTTCCAAGACGCTGAAAGGTATCCGGAGATTGGTCGCACGAGGCGGCTCCACAAGGCGTTCAAACAACGACATATCCAGTGAGTACTGCTCGCCACGCGGGTTGGTGCTTTGCAGCTCATAGTTCTGAATTTGGGGGCGGAGCTGGAGGTGATCTCCGATCAGAATGGCGTGCTCAACGGACGGAAGAAGTGCCGTCAGAATATGCGCTTCGAGAACTTCGCCAGCTTCTTCGCAGAGCATGACCTTGCACCGCAATTTCCTGAGAAGCCCAAGATTTCTCGCCAGACCTGTTGTTGTGACTCCTACAATGTCCGCTTGTTGCAGGCATCGCAGGTCGAGATCCTTGCGTAGACGGTCACGTTGACCAATCGTCTCAGTGTATTCCTGATGGAGCTTGATGATCTGGGTAATGATCGGGTCTCGAATGCTTCTCACCCAGTGACGGAACATACTACGACGTTCGACGTGAGCCATGTTTGAGAGGCGGACTCCTTCCAGGACCTCAAGCGAACGGGGCTGAATTGCCGCCATGTCTCCGCCCAAAAGCCACCTATCAATGATTCTCTCTGGCTGGTGGCTCACAGTTTCCCAACCGTCATCGGTGACTCCAAAGAGGTCTTGGTGGTAAGAAGGAGAGGTGCTGGCCAAGAAATTCTTGACAGCCCGCCACGAACCCGAGGCTGATAGCTGCTCAAGAAGTTTGTTCGCTTGTCGGACAGATTCCCGTATGCGTCCATCCAGATTCCAGAGGTCAGCCTTCTCTGCCTTTGTCCGACTGAATGATTTGGCGATGGTCCTCAAGTTTAGATCTTGTAGCCTCTCCGACTTTGACCGAGACCCCATTCTGATGACCCCCTTGATTCCATCGTCGAGCAAGTGCTCAAGAAGCTGGTCGAGTGCGTGGTTAGTGTAGCAGACACACAGAATAGGTCCAAGCTTGGCCTTCTCCTTGTTTGCCAACAACACCTTAATGATCTTCTCGCCGGTGTAGCTCTTTCCTGTACCAGGCGGACCCTGAATGAGTGATAACTCCCTCGATAGAGTGTTCAACAAGGCAGCTGACTGAGTAAGATCCAGGGTTGTTTTGGATGCGATTTTTTCAGGGCTTGGCGGATTCGTGGGAGAGACACTGAACTTGATGCCCGGATGGGTCAGGCAGTTGAGATTGAAGGCGAAGCCCTCCCTTCCTGCATACTGTGCAGGATTAATCTTGGTACTGGTGACTGAGTTTCCACTTGGTGCTAGCAGTTCGCTGAATGGCACATCTGGTTTTTTGTATATTTGTTGCAGGGCCAATAAGGTGTCCTTGAAGGATGGGAGCAGGACACCCGGAAATTCCACCAGGTATCGACGAAGTGACGATCCCACGTTCTGGTACCAGCGGAGTGCCTGTCCAACCTCGTGTTTTGTTGGATCAATCAGTTGAAGTTTCACAAATAGCCAGTCCCCATCATCTGACAGAGTGAGAACCTCTGGCTTTGGCAAATTACTCGCGGGTTCCTCGTCCTGGTGGGGCTGCTTGGGTCGGCGTCCTTGCTTGTCGTCTGCACTCCGCATCGTAGAGTCTGAAACAGTGTAAAACAGTACTGAGCCGGTTGCGTCGAGAATGCAGACCAAGGCTCCTGCCTGCAGTCGCTTACTCTGCATCCACCATTCCTGCCTCCTCCGGAGAGGCAGCTTTTGGACCGCGGGAATTTGGTGACAGCAAATCACCAGCTCCAAGCAGCCGAAATTGTCGATGCCGACATCGGTAGGTGTCGGAGAGTCGTATGTGTACGTCCGTGCCGTGTTCTTTGAGCGAACAAGTGAGCTGTTTTGAGGGTTCCGAATGGATTCAAGTGTCTCCCGGATTGCATCACGAAGCTGGCCGACCGTATCCTCCCGCAACAGACGGAATTCCCTGTCCAAACGGCCGCGGATGCCCTGGACATGCCACTGCGAAGCATCAATTGTTGGCAGGTATTCGGCGCGAGGCGACATGATCTCGTCGTGGGTGGGCAGGATTTTAATCTTGGATATCTCGGCGTGATCATTGTCGTGGCGCGGTCCATCGGCAGACAGATTGCCAGGAAGGTCTCGCCTTAGCGTGAACTGTTCCCTCGCCACGGCTGTCCGAGGGCGATTCTGGAGCAGGGAAATCTCCTCGCCAACATTAAGCCGCAGCCGAATATAGTCGAGATACCTCGCAGCCTGCAAACGGGGAAACTTTTCCTCTGGATGCGACAGCTCTTGTAGACATTGGGAGAATTCGGTGGTCAAGGCGGAGAACTTATCATTGGTGATGTTGGTAGTGTTGCAATCGAGAATTTTGGACAAGACTGCGAGGGACAGCTCGATTGCCGCCATGCGTGAGATGCCGACTGCGGACGATGGCCAAGATCGTACCAGTGTTGTGACGTAGGCAAACACTGTTGTCATGCGGTTTCCACCCACTCCGTACATAAAGTTGAATAGCATGGCGACCTCCTGCTCCAGGACGGCACAGTCAACAACGACGGGGTGCGTGATGAACTGAAAGAGCGGCATGACCTGAGCCTTCCAGAGGCCAGCGTTGGGGTCGTCGTTCTGGACGGCGGGGATGCTTCGATCTGCAACATCCTTGATGAAAGACAGGCCGGCTTCGCTGGCAAAAAGCTTCATGGCCTGCTGAGCACCGCCGACGTCGCCATCCATCAGCTCCAGACCAAGCTGGAAGAAGCGACTGACGACGGCGGGGGGTGGTCGGGCGAGTTGCGAGCCCTGCTCGAGAAGTCGCTTCCATTCGCGTAGCTTTCCCTCGCCGGCGTGGTGGGACGAGCTAGTGTGATGTTTGCTCGGCTGCTGTGACCGTCCGGGAGGCGCGGAGTAGCCCCCTCGGTTGTTTTGTAACGCGGAGTAACCCCCTCGGTTGTTTTGTAGCATGTGGCCTTCTTGTTTCGACGATCCGATGTTGTGCGAGTATTTGCAACGATTGCCAAATCTGCAAGTCCCTTGCTGGAAGCTGAAGCACGGCTTGGAGGAGTCGGACTGCCCGCCCCTAGACGACGCGGAAAGCGCTGTTAGAAGGGTAACCAAGGGTAAAAAGGTAAGGTAATTAGCAGAGCAGGACTTACCTCGACTTATTGCCAGCCATGACGGGCCGTTAATGGATGACGGAGTCGGCGCTGGGCTTTGGCTCGCTTGAACGTTGACGGTGCGAAGCTCGAAGTGAAGGGAAGGCGGAATGCAGAAAGGCGATGACGAAGCAAAGCGCAGTGACACGACGTTGTCAGCGGCGACAAGCCGGTGGAAAGAAACGCGACACGACACTTTCGGTTTGGGAAGGTCGAGAAGGGCGGAAGATGGAAGATGGAAGTGTGATAGTCAGAATCAAGGTTGAGGGAAGGAGAAAGTTGAAGTGGGGAGGGAGAATTTAGGAACAGGGGAGAACAGACGAAAAAGGGAAGGAGCTGCCGAGAGGGTTGATAAGGCAAGCCCGATAAGGCAGCATGACTGACTGCCTGACGGAAGGCAGACAGTTGGAACCTGGAAAGAACGTGCAAATAGGAAAGAGCAACTCAAACTCGGGTCCACGGGTGTGACGCGACTGTCGGCCTCAGTGCATTAGCTGAGGGCTGATGTCCAATGGCGGCCAGTTTGCAAACAAAACCATTCTCAGCGGGGCGAATAGCCCCGCCGACTGGAGGCAGCTGTCACCCGTCGCACTTGCCTCATAGTCAATACTGTACTGACTCGAAACTGAGGTAAAGTGAAGTTAAACTGAAGAGTGAAACGAACAAAATGGTTGGGTTACCATTATGCCAATCTGGTCACTGACAACTGTCAGGACCCATGCTTCCACGCTCTAGGACACCAAATAACAGTGAAGCCACTTTGATGAATGCGTAAGGTTTGGGCAATAATTAAATCTCCGTTCCCTATCAAATAATAAGAGAAGGTAATACCCCCAAGCAGCTAGCTGCAAGTCCATGAAATCAGCGTGGCCTAGAAGCCAATGTGAGATCAGGAACTTTGCCCAAAAAAAAAAAGGCTGGGTTTGCTGCCTAGGTTGGTAGGCAGCGTCCAAAAAATGGTCATCCAAAAACCCATGTGTGTTCCATTCTCCTCACCCAAAAATGCCCATCCAAAAACCCTTGTGTGCTCCGTTTTGTCCATCACAAAGAATGTGAGCCGATAAATCCCCGTGTATCCGAGTACGGCAAAATTCCTCGGATCTCAGACTCAAGCTGAGGTTCCCGTATCCAAATCCACCCCCGATCGCTGCATCGTAAACAGAAACTCAATCCAAAAAGGAATGGATTTCGGTTTGTCCCTTCTCCTCCACTGGCACTGTTTTCCTGATCCTCCCCTCAAAAAAGTTGCACCCACCATGTCAGCATAGGTAGCCCATGGAAAGAGAAAGTCCAGTCAGTCTCTAATTATCCCAAAATGGCAGACGAGCCAAGTACTCTTCGCGATCCCGTGGGCCCAGAGTCGCCAAGTGTCTCTCAAGGCGCTCTTCGCTCGCCATGTACGCCTCAATCCACACCCAGAATCTTTCGGTATTATCATCGATACTCTCCCTGCTTGGCTCTAACAGCAGGTACGGCATGCTGCCCACCCTGCCGTCAGCCAAAATAGCCTGTTCGACTTGGTAAAAAACTCTCTTCACTCTGGGATGTTCGCCTTGGCGACTGCGTTCGCCTTGGTGTCGAACAGCCAGCCACACAGCCATGTGGAATCCTTCAGCCAGCCAAGCAGTCCGGGTTTTCAAGTTTGGAATCACCTCCCGCAAGTTCTACTCCCTTGCGCAATTGGCTGAGGTGTATCTGGTCGTCCAAGGCAAGTAGGCGTACAACCACCAGCCATGGTATTCGCGCTCAAGATGTTGCTCCGGGACCTGACAGCCATCTTCATCCCCTTGCACCTTTATTCTCAATCCGCAAAAGTAGATGTTAGGATCGGATCTGAGCTCGTATTCAAAATTTGTAGAGCCAGGGTAGTTGCTATTTGCCGCAAGTGGTTGGAAGTCGTACCAAACTTTGCCGTTGATCCGGATGTTGATTCTCAGTGCATATGCGGTCACAACCAAGCGCGGGTTGGGTGTCTCATCGACAATCTTGAAAGAACCCTGGCCAGTCCAGCGAATTTTAACATATTCAATGTATGCCTTGAGGGCGGGATTCATTGGTCGACTGAGCATAATGGCAATGGCGGAGCCTCCTCGAGCTGAGTGAAGGATACTGATGCCCAGCAGTTCACGATTCCCCCCCCCCCCCCCCCCCCCCCCCCCCAATGACGGACGAGCCGCTGCCGAATGGGTTTGTCTGCATAGATGTGGAGGTTCTTTGATGGCGACCTGGTTTGAGGTTCGGGGTTGCTGTTTTTAGCCGGCTTAGAAAATGCGTTTTGTCTATGCAAAAAAATGATTGAGTAGGTGATGAAGTTGAGAACAAGAGAACTCGCTGCAGGGCAAGGAGAGACCCGTAAATACATCGGGCCTTCGCTGCCTTAAAGGACAACCATAGGGTATGGCTATTCCATGCACGACACAAACGAGGTTGAGGTCACCAGCAAGCAAGGAAAGCACACGTTTTCGCCAGCCAGTCATACTGTAAGCCAATCACCATGAGTTCCATTGCGAAGACGAAGAATTTTGACAAACGCGATATGAACTCATGTGGTGTTCTCAAACATCGATAGTCGGGTCGCTGCTGTAAATCACGCAGATCTGGCAATGGTGGTCGAGTTCAGTGGCTCGGGCTGGATTGACCGAAATCGGGCTGATGTATTTATTACAAAAGGCAGCACGTGTCGAAAAACAAAGGGTTGTGACCCGGGGTGGTTGACACAATTAACTTTGCTGGCACATTATTCCAGCAAACATTTGACGAGATGATGAAACTGAGTCGTTAGCGGCATGCCTTGGTTCTACATGTTTGGACTGGATGAATTGTCCTCAGCTCCAGACAAACTCGTCAGTGGAGGATGATTGGGTTATGAGTGAAAGCATGGTCGAGAGTCAGGCAATTAAGGCAGCAAAAGGAGGCACAAAGAGTTGAGAAAAGAACATGGCATGAATTAGGATGATGGGACTCCTCGGGGACCAACGCTGTTTTTGCTCTGTGTAACAAACATACTAGCTGAAGCCTCAGGCAGGTCAAAACAAAAATCTCAGAAAGGATATAGGGAGGGCTGAGGGCAATCATGACTCGAGTGGCAGGTGGGTGTTAAGTTCAAGCTAGTATAAAAAAGAGAGCGTCGCTATGCACGATATAAAAGGTCGCCATACACGATGGTACAGCCAAATGTCGTCATGCCACCATCGTCAATAGCATCGACATCGAGGCCGGCTGTATGGCCAAATGACTTAATTGAAGTTCACGGTCGCAAATTCGAAGAACGACCGTGTCAGGCATTTCTGTAGATGTCAACGATGCAACGGTGCAGGTGTGGCAATACGAAGGGGATCCGCGGTCTGGGATGGGCTGGTAATCCGTGCGTAATTGCTGGGTAAGGGCTATGTGTAGTCAAAAATGGGGTCTATTGTGCAATAATATATGGCGACCTTTGGTATCGTGCACAGCGACGCTCTCATAAAAAAGGGGAAGGAGGAATATAAATAATAAAAACATACAACACCAGGGATTCGCTGGTCGTCACCGACCCAACTACTAGTCTGGCGGTCACTAGCTTATCTATGGGAGAGCGGACGGGATCCCGAGTTTTCCAGTGCCTATGGTCGTATGTGTCTCAGTGAAGGGGAATTGTGATAGACATTGTGAGGTCTGATAGGATCTGATCAACCTTGGGCTGTTGGGGGAGATTGGTTAGCCTTCAACAGCAAACAACTCGTATCAACCACAAGCATGACCCAAATTGATACGGTCATGTTCAAAGATGTATAATATATAATCTTCTACCCTATACTAACGAGTAAAAACAGGCCCCCCAAAAACACCATCCCATGCTATAGTCTCTCACTTTCTCTCCTCAGTCAGTCATCAGACATGATTTCCTTTGCGTCTTCAACCCCCCGCCACATCAACACCCCATCACTAACAAGAAAATACGTTGGGGCCGGGGTTCTTGTAGGACGTGGGGACGGGATAGTTAATGTTGATCATAATGCCAGGGTCAGATGCTTTATAGGCGCCGGGGAAGGCGACCTTGAATGAGTCGGCGGGTTCTGTGCTGCCCCCGCCCGTAACGCCTAGCTGGGCACAGCTGATGTAGAATTGCGCTCCGCCCGAGGTAGAGGCAGCGTGTAAGCCGATGTGCTCAGCACGGAGGAGGTAAAAGCCGGACTTGATGCAACGAGGGATCGAGACTGGGAACGCGCCCTTGCCTGTGATTGTTATTTTACGTTAGATACTTGCATATAATTAGAATTTCCATTCCCCGACATGTCACTCACCGTTGCTCGGCCATGTGAGCTGGGCACCAAAGTTGGGCTGCTCATGCGCGATCTTGAACCAAACGGCGCCGTCGCCCTTCCACGACTTGACGTCTTGGCCGTCAGGCACGCGAGCCAAGTAGAACTGCATCGGCCCTGGGTGGTAGGCGTTGGGGCTGACGCCATATGTCACCGAAGAACCGGCGGTGACATTGAGGACTGCCGAGGTCCCAGCAACGGTTGACTGAAAGCAGCGGATCTGTTCTGAGGTGACGCTGCCGACGAAGCCATTGCTCTGGTAGTTGTCGGCCTTGCGCACGTACTGCCAGTCCACCCCTGATCCGCCGCTCGCAAAGACTTTGGGGAGGGTGTAATGGGCGCTGACGCTGAGCGCCGCCCCGGCTAGGAGAGCAAATTGTGGCAACATTGCGAGACAGAAAGCCAAGTAAACAATGTGACGTCAAAATTGTACTTGAGATCGATCTCAATCAGAGGAGCCGGGTTTGGGCTTGGAGCACCCTTATATATAAAAAGAAATTAGCACCTGGATGGACAGCTGGCCACGGTAATTCGGTAGGCAGTTATGATGACTGCAAATCTTCCCCAGATTGGGGCTGCTTCCGAGGCCTGTCACACTCAACCCGCTTGGCAAGGATGGGCCATTCCCGGGTTGAGCCCGCTGCTCCGTTCCAAGGGCCCCCGCTGCCGGTTGCCGTCTTGTCCCGGACGGCTAAAGGCAGCCTAGACCACTCACACGCGCGTCTTTGATTAAACCACTATCGATCAAAGCGACGGCAGTTCACCCGGACTCACGTGGCCCGCGGTTCTGCTCCCGCAATGGCGTTGTGGGGTGCAGCTAACCTACGCACCCCATTCGCTGGCATGATCACCTATGTTTGCGGGGGATTACAACTTTTCCAAGTCCAAACAACTTGGTCCGCGTTGGCTTTGCCGTTGTTAGCCCCCCCCCCAATTTACTATTACCGTCATTTATGTATTCCTAGGTATGCCCGAGATCCATTTCTGCTGATAACAGATGGGATCTTCACATGATAAAGTGTCAGCTAGTTTATATTCCCAAGCACACCCCTGTGATTCGTAAAGATGAACGTGCTGTCTTTTTTTCTTCTGCATGATCTCACCTCGTTCGTCACTCATTCTTTTTACCGAGTTCGCTTTGATTTCAGGTTACGCTTACAGTAGGTATATAATTAAGTGCAATGCTCCATGCTTCTCGATGCGCCCAATGACGCATATAATTAATATTAAATATTACCCAATTATATTACTCTGATATTTCACTCCGGGTCCATCGATTGTCCTGGGTTCAGTTTCAAAATTTCCTGCTTCAAATAGGCCACTTCCTGTCTTTCTTCCAGGCTCCACGTGCAGTCGGTTTCGTCCACGTCCTATGCGGCCACTTCCTGGTACAGCCCCGAGAGTATAGAGTCCGCCAGTTGCGGCTTTGCGACAACGAGATCATTATCATCAGACGAAACGTTGGAAAATGCCCATATTTCAATTTTCAGCACGATCCAACGGCGCAGTCGTTCTTTGGCGTCGAGAATATCCTCGATCGTCACAATGTTGCTCCTCTCGGCGGGCAACACTTCCTCGTATGACTCGATTGTTACTTGAGACCGCTGCTGGGATGGCGGTGCGGATGCTTCTTCGTTGAGCGCTGTCTCCAAGCCCGGAAGGTCCTGCGCCTGGCGTTGATCCTTTGTAGACAGCCGCTGCCAACGGGCATACATTTCTCGGTAGGCCTTGCTGGAGACCACCTCATTGTCAAATGGAAACTCTCTGTCGCTGAAAGGAGACTCGGCTTCGTTCCCAGCATGAATGTCCGAACCTCCCCGAAATATCCTGGACTCTTTGTCATAGGTGGCCCGTAAAGACTCAATGTCGTTTTTGTCAGTTGTTTCCTGGTGCTCTCTAGTAGGCTGCTGCATTGTCTCTGATATTTTGTCGACAGACTCTCTTTTCCAGCCAAGAAAGGTTAGCAGAGCTGCAGCCTTGAAATGGTCATCAGGTCAAAAAGGGGAACTCACTTTGTGAGAAGCGTCAGCAGCGTGTTCACCATGATCACCTGGCGGTGCAGGCGGACGCGAATATATTCGACATTGGAGCTTTTCCATGTCGCTGAGACGCGTGAGCGAAAGCACATCCTGTCTGCTGCCTTGGATGTCGGCGTGCCAAGGGCCAAAACCGGCTGCAACATGTTGAGAAGGACGATGAATTACTCTTCGCAGCCAGCAAGGAAGACAGGAACCCGATCATCATCATGGTTTTGTCCGGCAGCTGGAGTCTCGACGAGGTACCGCTCGTGAATCTTGGTGATGATGAGCTCGAGTACCGAACACTCAGCAATAAGGCCCTTGATATCCAACTCGGCACGCTGAAATTCGGTGTAGTACCGGTACACGGTTTCCAGTCCCCGGATGCACTTTGCAGAGACTGCCAGCACGGTGAGTGGATCGGCCATCCTTGGATTGTCACATTGAGGTCTGTCACGACAATGACGAAAAGGATTGATGGGCAGGTGTGCGGCTGAACCATACGTGCATGCCCGCCAAACCCCTCACACGTTTTCAACCTAATGTCATCTGATGTTCTGCAAGGTGTGGCTTGTCACGTGAACTGAGATTTACAGACTTATCAACATTCACAGCTTCTTATAACTAATGCATTTTAAACAGCATGAAAAATGGCCCCGTTGCCTTACACACAGGCCACCACTGTGGCATTTGTACCTTTGTATTATTGTGCAGTGGGCGTAGTGTGACTTTTTCTTTCGGCCCGATCCTCCGCCTACATGTACCTTCTAGAAAGACGTTTCAAACAACTCTTTGAACCAACCCCTGTTTGTGCCTCAAATTCCCATTGTGTGTTCTGCCAGCATAGTTCCACCGCAGCTCAGTCGGACAACAACATCGGTCATACCGATGTGTAGATCCACAGATATCACTGCTTGGAGGTGATGTCCAGTACTAGTCCTCACCTCAGAGTCGCCGGGCGAGAGCTTTGCCAACTCATAGTCAAGATTGACCACCTCACTTTCTGTTTTTCGCATGGGATGAGCCCCGTTAGCCATGATATTACACACAATACCACGGTACTTCTTATAAGTTATATCGGCTTGTGAAAGAATGTCACATACCTTCTGTCTGCAGATCTCCAAGTCGGGATGGACGCGGCTCCATGTCTGTACTGCAAGAGACAAACATGACTCTACAGACCTTTGCTGTTTGAAGGTCTTGTAGCCGAAACTTTCTCGCCATCCGAACGTGTACGTGCCTCGGGGCGGCAGCATCCGGGAAAATGGGATCTGCCTTGTTCGCGAGCCACTCAATCTGACCCGCTGCCTGCCGCCCACCATCGACTGGGTTGATTTGCAGATCGTTGGGGTGATGCTTGTCGGGGTCATAAGTTTCGAAGCGAACAACTCCGTAATGGTAGCGTAGTCTGGTGACTGGCTTTGGCCATGGGGTGATTCGGCCAAGAGCATGGATCACGCCACCTAGGGCATGTGGTTCGCTCCTTTATGCATATCAAGCTCCCCATTAGTACGGATACTTGTCAAACTTGAGTAACTAGGAGTTGCCTTACGTAGCTTCTGAACTCTCAAGGGTGATTGATCTTGACTTTGTAAATTCCCTGATTTGGTGTAGCACATATGGAAGTTGAAAAAACTCGCCAGCCATAAAGATGGTCTGCGGTGGTATTTCACGCATCAGCTGGACTGATAATGGGCAGTACCTTTGGGGGTGGAGTAATAAAGAGCGGAGATCTGGATCAGATTGAATCAAGCACATACCTTGACTTTTGTCCCGGCCAGTTCCGCACAGACTATTTGACTGTGAATGACGGCCATCAAAGTAGAGATTGAATGCTTGAACATTTGTTTCATGTCGTCACTAGAATTACCCGTTAGCTCAGAGGTCTGGCGTGTCCCTTGTTCTGGATCCTGGCAATATAGTAACCGAAACACACGGTTCTCTCCGTACCTTGTGACTTTGATCGAACCATTGAGAATACCCCGCTCGTCTCTGTCTATAGCTCCAATTCCTCGAGGGAGCTGAATCGGCCATGCGAACTTATTGTCGCTCCCATCGAATGTCTCGACAATAGGTTTCCATCTATTAACCATAGTTTTCCAATTTCGTCCTTTTGTCACGCGTTCCCAGTCTTCTGCGCATAATTTGTGCTGGACGAAGTCTGTGAAGCATCTTTCGACATCACTCCATCCACTTGTAGCTAAAAGACAAACAAGTAAGCGATTGGATCCCGAATAGCATATCTCTGTATCAATAGTACGCACAATATGAACTTCCAAACTTCTTGAATTCCCATTCTCCAGGCTCTGGATTTGGTTTTTCTAAGCAGTAACGAGTGACTCTCTTTAATAACAGTCAATTTCTCACCCACGGTCAGGTTCGGAGCACGATTAGGGTGTTTTCTCACCACAGAGCTGTTATCCAAATACTCGCACAAAAGAAAAGCATCCTGCTGTGAGCATGGTTAGCATAGTTACCTAGGTACCTAGCTAATGAGAGTGGAAGCACACTCGTGCGGCCGTTCCCTGGACGTACGTACCTGTCGGCGGATCCGAAGATTGTCCTCGCGTTCACTGTATTCGAGACACCACAGTACGGCGGCCCGAGGTTCAGAAACAAAAAAGGTATCGCGGCGTGTTGGGAACATGTCGCTACCAAAGGAAGACTCGATCACTGTGAAATAACGGTGCTTTGTACTATCGGGCCAATCCTGTCATCACAGTAAGCTTAGGCCCAAAAGAAGTTTGAGAAGGAACGAAGGGAAAGGCAGCTGACTTGTGAGATCTTAAAGACCTACCGGGGGGTATGTAACGACTAGGTCAACAGGTATTACATCCCACACATGCCGGCCGATCTGAGCTGTCATCACATCAAAGGTGTGCTCGGCGACGAAGGTAATGAAATCAACCGCCATATCCTCAGACGTGCGTGCATAATGTCGAATTTGTCGAGCTAATATGTCATGTAGGGTTGAGTTGATGTTGGGAACATCGCCGCTGCGAACCGCATAGACCATCTCGGAAAAGTCATGGAGGCTTGAGCCCTATTGTTGATCCCCTCGAAGCCCAGCCTCAGCGACTTGTGGACGCGGGAGCCATCGTCCGTGTCGTAACCCCATTGTCGACATCCCCTAGCGCTGGGTGAATACGATATTTCGCTTGGGACTTTGCAAGCTTCAGCGCCTGGCCAAGACTGGATCAGCCGAATATCAGGGGTATATTGATGCCGACCGCCATCGCGATGGGCGGCTACGTCCGAAAAGTAGGCCACGCCTGATAACACCAACATGAAAAAATCAGCCATCCGCGTAATAAACGGTCCTTCACGATAATACTAATTTAATGAACCAACTGGTCTGTGTGATGCCGAAGCTGATGGCAATAATGATTCGAGTGTCATTTGATTCTCTCCCCTGAGCTTGATCCATTGTCGTCTCCTGGATTGCGTCGCTGCACGTGTTAAAACATAACCACTTCCTAGTGGCGAAGATGGGGGAGAAATGGCGCAGGTGTGAAGGAGAGGGCCGCTGGGGATTTGTGAGGGGAACCAGAGAGTGGGGCGGATTGCGGCTGATGAGACTGTTTGGGTCACGAGTCGTGTGCGGCGTGGCCTTGGGCTGCTTCTCGGACACTTTTTGACCAATAATTACCGCTTCCACTCACTCGTCACAACTTTGAGCTAGTAGGACGCCACGAAGTTTGGGTGTGATTATCCCTATCTCAAGCGGCTAAGGGGGCTTTTAAGTTTGGGCACGGCCACTTTCAACGTCCTTGAGGGTTGTTGCAGACAAAATTTCGTGGCGCTCTACCAACTCAAAGTTGTTACGAGTGAGTGGAAGTGGTAATAGCTACCTTAGGTACCTACGTAGGTGATGCTAAATACATGCAAGTAACTACCTACCCCTCCTCCAAACACACATTTGGGTCTGCCCCCTTTTTACCCCTTTATCTATGGCCCAACTCATTTAATACGTCAGGCCATGGACATCATCTCCACACTCTTCTTGTAGTCGCTAGTGCCGTGTTCTGGATCCGCGTCTTTGGTCTGACACGAGCTCCCTGCCTTGCCCAAGCCTCTGGCGCCGTCGATACGCATCCACTGTCTACCGCCCGTTGCCTTTAATAGGTTCTGCTGGGCATCGTCGAACCAGCCGTTGATAAAGTCGCCGTGCAGGCAGTATCCTTCGCCAATCTTTTTTTTCCCTCTTCTTGTCAGTAGCAAAGCAACTTGCAAGCGTGGTAATTACCAATATGAAACGAAAAAAAAAAAAAAAAAAAAAGGATGGGGGGGGGGGGGGGTTCAATGTACCTGTCCGCAAGCCAATTTGAGAGGCGGTGGTCCGCTCCAGCCATCGGGGAGGATATTCCGAACATCGTACCGAATCGAGAAGCGCAGCTGTGGCATCCGCTTCATGTCTGCCGGGCAGCGGCCCCCGTTGGCTGCGGCGTAGCTGTACTTTTTAATATTGTCGACATTGACACAGTCTGGAAAGCGCAGGATGGCCTGGATGTGCGTGCTGCAGGTGACTGTGGGCAGCGCCGCCCGCGGTCTGCTGTTGCGGTCCTCTGGGCCGTTCTCGCACCACCAGGTGATGGCAGTGACCCGTTCGTCGATATCAGCCTGGCTCTTGGCGCTAGCGTTGCCGGCGACGGCGTAAAAGTCGCGGGGGAAAGGGATCTCGGCTTTGTCGATGTTTTCGTAGTAGGTGCTGAACATGACGGGATTCACCTCGGTGTAGTTGGCTCCATCTACGTAGTACAAGGTCGGGGCCCCTTTGGGATTTTTTTTTGTTTAGTTCTCGCCTATGACAATCTTCTGGGACTTTGTGCGAAAAGGTATTTCTTTCGCATACACTTACAATAAACGGAAAGGTCATTGGGGTTCTCGCCTGAAGGGCAGCCCTTTTGCAGTTCCTCTGTGGTGGGAAGGGTTTTCGTGACCGCATCTGAGCCATAAAACGAGTGCATATGGGATCTGTATTGGCCCGGAAGAACGATGGGGTCAATGTTTTTGACCATGAATCGTTTGTGGCGGATGTCGGTGTAGGTAGCAACCGTGCCTACAAAGAGCACGACAGACCCGAGTTTCATCAACATTGTAGCGACGCGGGAAAGAGACAACGGATTCAATGGATCAGCAGCCTCACATCGACATGAGGATTGAAGTGGGCAGTCGTGGTGCCCAGCTCTAATTAATAAAAATTCGGTTGGTCTGTGGTCAGAAGTGCCGAAGAAATGGAGACTTGGCGAATATTAGTAGCTCGAGCCCAAGTTTGTGAGATAAGCGGCGGAGCTTGGCAGCCACAGTCTGACTGGATGCCGTGCAGTGCTTTATCAGGCTGATTCAATCTCTGTATCTTCAACTCTATATATTGGTGGAATATCTGGAGCGTGATAATATCGCAGATATGATATTAGCCGATATGCTACTTGTACATGATATCAATCGTCTCTGAATAGACCAGGCCACTTCAACTGATCATGTCTCGTTGTCGGGCACCAAGAGCTCCCAGACATGATAACTAGGCATCCATATGATCCTGGCAGTGGTATATCTAGGTACCTACATGTACCATCAGATCACCGACACCGCTGTGCAAACGGACACAAGTCCTGATTTGTATTATACACTTGGACTATAATATTGAAACATCAGATACGAGACGGACAGTTTCCGGCATTATTAATTACACCGGATTTTCCTCCTTGGTACCCGCGCTCAGCAGGTACTGATCCCCTCTGGCGATGGCCTTGTTCAGCGCGCCTCTCAAATGCCCCGATATTTGGTCTATCTCCTGCTTCAACCACGCCACCTCCTCTCCTGCCGACTGGGCGTCGAGGTAGCGGTCGAGCAAAGAGTCGTGGCGGCCCTTCTCCTGCAGCCACTGGTGCATTTTTGCCGGCGACTCGAAGCACACGCCAAAGCCGTCGCAGTAGCAGTCCAACACCTCGGGACACCAGACGGTCTTGCCGGCGAGCACATACTGCCACGTGTACTCCCACACGCGGCCCGACTCGCTGTCGGTGAGGTTGGTAGCCAGCAGCCAGTTGCGGTAGTCGTTCCACTTGGCCAGGGGTGTCGATCGGATGCGCGACCTGGACACCGCAAACTGAGAGCAGCAGGCCTGGCCCACCTCGGAAGGCAGGCGCACGTCCGGGTGCAGGTCGAGCCAGGCGGTGCGGAACATTGCCGCCTCCTTCTTGTTGGCATCTTGTGTCAGCCAGTCGGAGCAACCTGGGTTCCACTCGCAGCGCAGGTTGACGTAGCCTTGGCGGGCGACTCGCACGCCGTTGAGGCGCCTGATGACGTCGAGCGACCGCTCGCCGAGGAAGCCGTTGTTCCAGCCTTCGCGATGGGCGTGGGTGAAGATGGCGATGTCGGGCAGTGCGTCGTAGTTGTCGATGATGTAGCTAAGGTAAGCCATAGCATCGTTGCCTTTGTTTGTCTGCGGCGTCAGAGTGGACGACGGGCTGGCGTCATCCACTACATAGACGGCGGTCCAGAGGCCTGCGAGCTCCTGCAATATCCAGTCCGTGTTCTCCGTCTTTGCCCTTGCTATAACGAGCTCGACTGCGTACCTCTGTCGCAGAGAAAGAATGGAGGAATGGGCCTGGTCGAGGATTTTTTGCTTCGAAGATGATGGCAGCCAATGCATGGGCAGCGAGCCAAAAAGCCAGACAAGACAGAGCAATGTTATCAACACGCCAGATATGACTGTCGCTCGACGGAGCCCCATTGTTATCATTTTACAAACAGCTGTCAGCCGGCCTCGTCAAGTTCTGGAGTCAGACAACGATTGCCATTGCGGTGGTGTGGTGGTGTGGTGGTTCGGGGTGGGGAAGGATGAAATTGCGGCTGAAGAAACATTGGATACCACCGTCCAAAAGGGGTTAAGACCACAACCACGCCACATTTTCTGCACCACTCACGCCCAATAGCTTCTGCTAGGATCTTCAAGGCGTCGAGTATGGCCTCTAGTCTACGCTCTTAATAAATGAGATAGAGAAAAAATATTTATCGTCATGACACAAACAACCTTCGTAGACTGCGGCGACTCTGGTCGAGTCGCTGCAAATAATCTTTGTCATAAAAAAAAAAAAATAGGAACATTTATAATTAATAACACCTTGGGGGGACATGTGGGAATAGTGGCCCTTTGAGGGGCATAGAGCATTGAGAAGGTAAAAGGGGTAGCCATCACGTGACCACAGGGACCACAGGGACCCACATGGATTAGCCACATCAAAAGGCTTCCTATTAACCTAGTTAGAATCCTTCTTCTTCCCTAAACAAGATATATTAATGCAACTACTACACAACCTACTAGCTACTACTACGTAGCTAACCAAACTATTTATTGCAATAGTTGTTAACTAATGTAATTAACCCTATTAATCCAACACTAATTAGTAGTTAACCTAATACAATTCAACTACAAAGCAATAAGAATCTAATAATAGCAGCAACTATAATTTACTACTAAGTAATTACAATCGTTAAACAAGAAGTAGCATGCATTTTAATATGGGAAAAGCACTACCTATATATAGAAAGCCCTAATGGTATTATAATAGTATGTGCAAGCAAGCTTTTTCTAAGTATATAAAACCTTTAAAGGAAATAATAAAATGAAAGCTTTAAAGGCAGTTAAAAAAAAAGCATACCTTACTATAATTAGCTACTTGCGTTTATTACGCATTTCGATTAAAGCAATTACAATTATAATCATAGCTTTATAACCTTTTAATTACTATAAAGAACCTTTTTATCTACCTAACTTTTCTATTAACCTACTCTTCTATTACTATATTTATATAAAATAAAAAATATTTTAATATAAAAACAATATAGTAACCTTACGTAATAACCCCAAAATTACTAACATTATAAACCCTACTTAAAAAAATAAAGACTTTAACTTTAATAATAAAAATTAATATAAATTAAAGCACTTAAATATTTATTTAATTAACTATTTTAATATTTATAAAGATAATGAATTTACTAATAAAATGTTTTTTATTTAATTTAAAAAAAACTTTTAAAATTAAAATAAAAATATTTTTAAAGATTTTAATAAAACTTTTTATATAACTTTTAAATATTTCTTTAATAACTATAGTATTTATTTTAATAATAATAGCATTATTTTAACTTAGCCTTATAATTTAGTAAACGCTAATAAGTTTTTTAAATAGTTAAAGTAAAAGCTTAGCAAATATATTACTATATAAGAAAATAAATTTAAATTATATTATAACTTAAATATTATTAAAAAAAAAAAAAAAAAGTAAAAGAAAAAAAAAAAACGTTATTAATAATAATAGTAGCGATTTTTTAATAGTTTAGCTTAAAACTCTTAAAACTTTTGAAATTGAAATTTTAAAAATTTTAAATATTATATTTAAGTATAACATAAAGATCTTTATAATTAATATTATAATAAAAGTTTTAATTAATTTAAGTAAGTTATATAATAATAATAAAAAATTTAATAGTAAATTTTATAATATACTAAATATAAAAATTAAAATTTTCTAAAACTTTTATAAAAAGTAAAAATTTTACAAAATATATATTATAAAGTATATTTAACTATATTAAAAAATAAAGTAAAATAATTTTATTATAATTATATTATTAAAAAGGGCTTTCTTTTAATTAAATAATATAGCGAATTAAATAATTTTTTTATATAATTAAAAACTAATAGCTTTATTTGCAAAAATAGCAATTTATTACTTTTTAATAAATTATAATAATTAATTTAAATAAAACCTTATTAAAGAACTTTAAAATTATAATTATATAGCTATAAAAAATTTATAAAAGATTATTAAGCAATTATTAAAATAATTATAACTTTATAAAATAATTAATTAATATTTACTAAAGTATTAAAGTTTATATACTAGTTATTATTAAGCTAATAATTACTTTTAAAAATATTACTTTTAATTTATAAAATATAATTAACATTTACTTATAATACTATAAATAAATCCTTAAATAATATTATATTATTTAAAATTTTTATTATTATAACCTTAATAATAATAAAAACGAATAATACAAAGTTTGTTGGATTGACAGGGTCAATTACGTTAGTCAACAACTATTGCGATAAGTGGTTTGGTTAGCCACGTAGTAGTAGCCAGTAGGTTGTGTGGTAGTTACATTGATTTATCTTATTCTTCGGAAGAAGAAGGATCCTAACTAGGTTGACAGGAAGCCTTTTAATGTGGCCGATCCATGTGGGTCCCTGTGGTCCCTGTAGTCACGTGATGGCTACCCCTTTTACCTTCTTAATGCTCTATGCCCCTCAAAGGGCCATTATTCCCATAAAGTTAACTAATAATATAAAAATAATAACTAATTTAGTAATAAAAATAGTAATTAAGGAAATTACTATAATAATAGTAGATTTTAATAACTATTTAAACTTTTTAGTAATAATAATAATTATAATAATAATAATGTTAAAAAGTACTTTATATATAAAAAATAAAATTATTAGTTTATAAAGCACTTAATTTTTAAATGCTAATTAAAATAATAATAATAAAAGCACTATATATAAAAAT
>JAPDFK010000323.1:0-52279 GCA_027569635.1 Lasiosphaeriaceae sp. G1095 | reverse complement strand
GCCCGTGCGATCCGGCCATACAACCCCCCCCCCACGCCCTCCCAAATCGCCATGGCGCGGTGGGGGGGGGGCGGCCCCCCCCGCCCCCACACCCCGCCCCCCCCCCCCCCCCCCGCCCCGCGGCCCCGCGCCGCCCCCCCCCAAGCCCCCCCCCCCCCCCCCCCCCTTCCTCTCCCCTCCTTTTTCTCTTTCTCCCTCTTTTTTTGAGAGGCTCGAGCCCAGATGTCTTGCTGGGTGGTCTTGGTGGTATATGATTTCCTCCCTTCCCCAGTCTCTTTGAACTCCGCACCACTAGGCTACCGCTACCTGTATATGTGTTGCGTGATGTGAGAAAAGGGCTTGCGTGTGCGCGCGCGCGTGTGTGTGTGCGTGTGTGTGCGTGTGCGTGTGTGTGTGTGTGTGTGTGTGTGTGTTTTATTGAAGGGAGGGGATGGGTTCACTCCCTCCCTTCTTCCCTCCTCTGCTTTACTCTACCCTCAAAACTTATGACTTGCATGTCGGGACGGGCACGGACGTGGATTTCCGCGGGCAGCGACAGCTGTCTACTATACCTACCTGTCGCTATCTGCCTTGTCTGGAAAATGGTTCGTGACAGTTGTAGTGTGCCGCCGTTGAAGGGTACGTATGATGGTCTCGGGTTGAGCACCGGATCGGATCCTGAACTGCAATACACGGCAGTGGGGGCTCAGGATGGAGAGAGGAGAGAGGGGAGGTAAGTAAAATGCTCTGTGTATGTATGTGTGTGTGTGTGTGTGCTACTACTGCAAGCATCTGACGGACGGACGACGCGCCTGCCCTTCTCCCGCTCCATAGGGTCTGGACCTCATAGGAGCGAGGGAGAGAGGCAGAGAGAGAAAGAATGACATCACGTCAAGTGTCTGTCTGGTTGGTTGGTTCAGGAGAATGGAGCGGAAGTGGGATTGTCTCTGTCTCCTCTATTCTAGTCTATCTGTCTCTCTCTCTGCCGGGGAGAGGGGCTGGCTGTTGTGTGACGGTGTCACAGCAGCGAGACAATGCGACGAAGGGCTCTTGACAAGTTGATATGACGCACGGGATAGACGAACAGACAGCTATGATTGTGTGAGTCCTTTTTTTAAACGTGTGATGTGTATGGTAGGTGTTATCTGTTCTGCAGTTTAATTGTGTTGAGGTGGTAGATGACGACAGGAACGAAAATGTACCGGGGCGGGATAAACATTTTGATCAGCAAGATTCAACTGCCAGGTCAATCTCCCTATCTACCTAGAGTACATACTGACACCATCCGGCAGGTAAAGTAAAATGGTAGGCCGGTAAGCGGGACGGCAGGAAGGGCTGTCGAGACAGGGAACAGGACGAGACAGCGGACATGCGATATGCGATATGCGATATCTCACCTCGGTGTATTCGATGTCAAAACACAGTCTTGGTTGGTTGGGTTGAATCCATCGGGGGTACATCTTCTCTGTCAACGAGCTTCTCTGTCAACGAGCTTCTATGCTTCTACGAGATGGACTTTAGAATATACACATTCAAGTCTCCTCTGTTCCAACTTTCTGGTTTCTCCTCTATGGTTTCGACAACGCCCCGAACCTCATACTCTTCGGGATCCCCTCTCGCAGTGACCATTCCACCTTGATCAACACCTTGCCTAGTACAGCAAAAGGTGAATAGATACCACTAAATACGCAGACGAGGCTCACTAGATTATCTGGGTGATCGATGACAGTCACCGAGCTGGGAAACTCGATATATTTCTTCCGTCTACCTACCGGGAACCGCTGAGTATATTAGTCCAATTGTGCTCAGTTATTTCTTCACTTTAGGGGAGCAATCTCGGTGACATATGCATTTGTATTTCCGGATGCCAGAGAGATATTTGAAGGCAACAACGAGACATCTTTATTCGTATGTCTGCCACATATCTTTCTACGTATGAGACTCCACGCAATACTATATCTGCAGTTGACTGGAAAAGTGAATGACACTTGCCGCTGTGCCAAGAGTGAGTTGATCCTAAGCTAGCCTAGTGATATATATATATATGACTTGAGATGTTGATAAGTCGTTCATTTATCCGGAGAAAGGGATAGAGATATGCATATATCTGGTTCCTCGCTTGAGTGTTGTTGCACGCTGAACAAGCACAGATATCTCGAGGATATTTCAGCCTCGATGTCTCAAGGTTACGATGTTGAGTCACACTACCTTTACCTGCCTATGAGACCAATGCTCTACTCCTAAGCTACGCAGGCATTTTTGTGGTAGTTGCTAGACACTCTAGACTTTTAGGCCCTCTCTTTCACTTATCAAAGTCCTGCAAGTCATGAGCGACATATGATAAAAAACAATCAATGTATTGACCAAGGTTAAAAAGAGACAAGTTGTATGCGTCAACCACGAATCGAATGCGGGGCCCATCGAGCTTGCTTACTTGCTTAAGAGCAAAGTGGCAACGATGGATTTTACCACTAAACCACCGACGCTGTTTACTTGTGGATCTTGATCTTGTTGATGGTTCGGTGGCTCTCTCTCTCACACATCCTCACGTGGACTGTGTGAGTCGTGTTGTGTGTGCCGAGGACGACCAGAACTCCACCCGCAGAGGAAATTGCCATAGTAAGACCTGCTCAGCAAGCCACCATCTCCTTTCTGCTGTGGCGAAGCCATCAGGACCATATGCGCACGGCTGTGAGACCTTCTGTTGCCAGTGTGGTGAACTTCTCTGGGGCGCTCGAAGCCAGCATTCATGTGGCTGAAAGGGCAACTCCAGGGGGGCAATGTTGTCAAGTTTAAGGGGTGTTCTTGGGCCCAGCGAGTCTGACTACCTACATAGAGTCGTTAGGGGCATTAGAACCGTCAGCGTAATTTGGTATCCCCTCGGGATCGGATACAGTGATTCGGAGAGACCTTATATTTTCAGTTCTGATAGATATTTCTTTGTTCTACGACTCTGACTATTTCCTCTCTTCAATTTTCCGCCCATTTTGTCGCGCGACACTAAACACGGTTCACGGTGGATTTGATGGCTGTCCAACGTAGTAGGTTATGGGTCATTCTGGATCGCTTGACGGGTGTGAAGACTATCATGGCGACAAGAATCACAGTCATCATTTTATCAAGTAATTTCAATGGCTTTCTTTCACCCCCTTCCCACACATTGAGTAGGGTGAATACTGGGTTCGGTTGGTCTGAGACGGGGGACATAGAGACGGACTGTATTGACGAAGAAGAAGCCCTGGCAACATTTCCCTAACTGTTTCTCGCAACTACTTCCGTGTTTCGTTCGCAACCTTTTTACAAGATCAAAGTTATTCATTCACCTCAGAGGTCAGATGGGATTAAGGTAAACTCCATCTTGTAAACCGGATACAGGGTGGGTATCCAAGTCCTACATGCAATGGATCGAGTCCAGGCACTACGAATCAAAACACAACACAAAAGTAGAGGAAGGGGGGAATGGATCAAATCTAAAACTGTCCCTCGAAGGCATCACAATGATCAGAGGTAAAGAGGGATATACGGAGGAGGGAAGACTGAAAGCTAGCACGGTTCAACAACAAAAGGTTGTGTCTGTGAATCGAGGTTACGAGCGAAGAAAACTGAGACCACCCTCCTGAAAGCAACTCGTAACTCGAAGCAGCAAGATCAACATATTTACAATCTAATCATTTAGCTTTTAGCATAGCCAGATTTGGTTGACCTTAGCCACGGTACTAGAAGTCTAGTTATGTAGGTCTCTTCTCCCCTACTTCTCAAATGTCACTATGCACAAGAACGGTTTAGACACCTCCCATCCCGTGAATCCATCCTGTCGCCATGCGACCCCTCTATGCCTTTTTATCGAGAGGTTTTGTTTCGCTATCGCTAAGAAAAGAATACATCGACGACGACCCAGCCCGGAACAGGATGGCCTTCCTTTCCACAGTAGCAGCAGCAAAATACCAGCCTAACCTGTTTGTTGTTATGCGCAAGACAAGAGAAAGAAGTTGCTTTCTTTGCAAATACCCGCACACGCATCTCTCTCTGTGCGTCTCTGTCTCGTACCTTTTTCTATTGGTATCACTACATGTTCAGAAAAGAAGAAAATATGGCGGGAGGCTGAGTAGATAGCTCCACATCTGGACACTGGCGGGGTCCACAAAGTTAGTTAACGCCGTCGTCATAGCCCATAGAACTCCCAGCCGTCGTCAAAGCCGCCTTCGCCGTCCGTCCGCGCCGTATCCCTCGACGCCTGACCTCGGCTGGAGCCATGTTGATGTGAGGGAGCAAACTCGGTTCTGAGCTCTTCTCCAAGTCACAGCTCATCGTCCTCCAGCTCAATCTCAGAAGGCTTGAGCAAGCCGCTGACCTTGGATCGCCGCTCATGCTCGGCTGCCTTTGCGTCCCTCTCTTGCTGCTCCTTCTCGACGACGTAGAGTTCCGCATTGTCTCCCGCAAACTCTCTCAGTGAGATAAGGAAGTCGCGTAGCGTAAGGCGGAACTTGTCATAGGCTGTGTTGAGCGTGAAAAGACCCTCGACAAATGCGGTAATTTGACCCCTGAATATAATGTTAGCTAGCGGTATGCGGTGAAAATGGGCCGGAACTTACTGTGTCAGGTTGCCAAACGCGTTCTGAAGCAAAGTGCCCACAAATGTGCCCAGAAACTCGCGGTTTCCGGTCCCAGCCTGCGCCTGGTCGGGTTGGTAAACAGGTCCCTGGATCTTGGGCGGCGAGCCGTCTGCCGGCTGCACAAAGTAGAACAAGCGCATAAGCAGCATAGACTGCGTCTTGAACCCGGCCTTGTGGTCCTGGTCCGTGAGAACAAAGAAGACATCCTGCAGGATAGTGATGAAGAATTGGTTAAAGAAGGCATTGGATGTCTGCACATCCGTCTTCTCCGCAATGTTATTGATCAACTCCAGGCACATGTTAAGTCCGGCAGTTTCAACATCGCGGTTATCGTGCTTGCTCGCCCATAGGCAGGAGTCAATGACAAACTTGAACTGGCGATTGTCAAGTTTCAAAAGCGCTGGTCATAATTAGTATGATACGACCAAACTTGGCGGGGAAAGAAAGATCTTACCAGGGAAGCAATGGAGATTGATGGCACGAAGGAGGTTAAAAAACTCGACACGATGCTCCGGGAACTCGGAGAAGTCTTTGTTGATCATATCCAGGGTGCACTCAAACACGTTTTCCATGATGACAGGAACTTGGTCTTCCATCAAGGCCTGATTCAAAACAGTTAATTGACAGAGTTCCAGGGAATGTACTCTAGGGTGTAAGACATACCGATAGCTTGGTGATAATGGCTGTCATGGCCTTGAGAACTTCGGCATCACGGGCTCCGGGGACATTGCGATTGTAGTCAACAAGGACAGAATCAAGAAGCTGAGGCACCATCTGAGCTCGGACAGCTTGAAGGTCCTCAGCCTTATCGACGAACACCTCAATGAGCTTCAAGATCTCCTTTTTGATGGTTCTAAGACCTCGGACTCTGGGCATCTTTGTTGCGATCTCGCCTGTGTAGAATGTCAACAGATGGCATCAACAGATAGGGCCGGGCCGGGGACTCACCTTCGTTCGCAACGGCCTCGGAAATCAACTGGCTCGTTGCACCGTACATCTGGAGCATGTCGTTATACAGCCGGCCAATCTGAGGGAAAAAGTATGTCCCGATGGACGAGCAGGCCGATACGTTCGTCTTCATTATGTTGCCAATGATCTTGATCGTGTCGGCGTCCTGCAGGATGAGCGGGTTCATTGTGGCCGACTCGATAATCTGGTCCCATGCGGCGTTGGGAGTATTCATCAGCTCGGCTAGAAGCCTCTCCTGCTGGTTCCTATTGCCTTGAGCAGCCACCATGTACCCGCAAGCCTCGTAGAACGTATGAACCTGTTGAGGACTCAGGTCATTTGTGATCCTACCGAGGTTTCTAATAATCTCCTCGATAAACGGTTCTTGTTCGCTCGGCTGGAGTGCCACAAAGTGGCGCCTGCACTGTTTGGCAATCTTGATGAAGGTATCGCAGGCCATGTCCTGGACTCCTGCTAATAGTCAGTAAAATGAAAGGGATCAAGTAGACCGGGGAGGAATTGCCTTCGTGAGACTCGTGCATAAACTCAAAGAGTTTGTTCACGACAGTCTTGAGGAACTTCCAATGCGCCTTGAGAAAACGCGGATACTGGCCAACAATGTACATAATGTTGGAGGCGACCACGGCTTTGTTGTCCTTTCCCCGCTTCATTTCCGTCAGTCCCAGCAAGTCCTTGATTACTGTAACGAGGAACCTCTTCTCGGTCTCTTCGTTCATGGCCAGTGATATAGAGCCAATGGCCCAGCAAAGCACGTTGCAGTTGTGCCAGGACCATTCTGACCCATCGACTTGCCGCGCCAGTTTCTCAGTCATGATCTGCTCCGTATCGACGACGTCTAGATGCGTGAGGTAGACAAGGCACTCGCGGATGGTCTTGTACAGCTGAACAGTGTCCGTCTCCTTGACAAACTCGCGGACGATCTCGCCCTCGTCGTTCTCCACAATCAGAACTTCTTCTGGCCGAACCATCTTCTCGATCATAACGACTCGAAGGTTGGACAGAATCTCGTTGTACTTGTGTTTACGAAGGGGATAGTTCGTGAGCAGAGCGGGGTTTAGTGCGCCGCCCGCTTGTAGACCACCTACACCCAGTGCCAGGGGGTTGGCGTCGGTGATGGGAAGGGACTGCATTTCCTCGTACAACTCTTGCACCAGCTTCAGCCAATAGTCGAGAGTGATCTTGAAGATCTCACGATCGTCAATTTGGGAAATTCGGATCAGGTAATAGTGACCATGCGTGAGGAAATCGCGGTTAGGGAGATTCTCGATAAGCTGTACGGCATGGTTAGATTCACTACAAGGCTCGGGGGTTGGTTGGTAACAGAGGGAAACTCACTGGCAAATGCATTCCGAAGAAATTGCAAAGGAAGAGGGCCAGGTTCTGGATAAACTCCTGGTCTCGAGAGTTGCTCTGCGGGTAAGTGGTCTTCAGGTCCATCGTAAGGGGAATGATGGTTGAGATAGTGGTTAGGACCTCTGTGAACATCTTGATCAGTTGGTCGTTGTATGTGTTGGGTTGTCCAGGACCGCCTGTCTGCAGACCGCCAATTTCGGTCAGGCACTGGAGCGTGATATTTCGAAACTCTGGCACCTCCAAGAAGCGCGTCCGCAATGTCTCGATCAACGGCGTCTCGAAGATGTAACCCAGGGGAATCCAGTTGCAGAAGCGCAACAGTGTCTCCAGCGTAGCCTTGACGAGGCTTGGCTGGCTGGCAGTGTTGAGAATCTCGGTGCACAGCTGGAAAATCTGGGAGAACTCGGCACACATGGTCGTCTTGAGGTTACGAGTCTTGGTAGACGTCATTTGTTCGGCAGAGTAGTCGAAGACCTCTTCGGAGAGGAGGCGCAGGATGATCATGTTGTTTTCGCAAATGGAAAGGCTCGAGTGGCAGGCCTGGATGATCTCGTTGATGAATGTTGGCCAGTTGTGAGGCCATTCTTGCTTCAGCACGGAAACGAGGACCAGGTTCAGCTTGTTGAGGAGAGTGCGGTGGGTCTTGAGGGCCTCGTCGGAGCTCGAGCACTGCAAGATATAGCCCACGACGAAGTTGCGGATACCTGTCTGGACTGTCAGTCACCCACCAGCACAAGGCGCAACGGACAGAGCCAGCATGCCTTGACACTGCTCTCTCGGCAGGACTTTCCATCTCGTCATAATCACATTGTCGAGAACCTGCAAGCCAAGGACTAGGATTTGTCAGCATATCGGGACGAACCAAGAGCTCAACCCCGCCGCCAAAGTCGGGAAAGGAACGAGGACTAACATTTTGTTTGCTCATAATTCGCCTTCGAGAGGATGTCGTCGACCATCAGCCAGGCATCAGGATCTTCCTTAAACTATTTCCCTAGTTAGCTCACGGTGGCGGGGGGAGGTTGTTGCGATCTGGGCGGCGGGCCCAGACATCGGGAGAAAACGTGCCTGGTTCAGGGCGGCCTGAGCAGCCTTTTGCTGTAGACGAGAGAGAAAGCGACGGTTAGCATCCATAACAACGAGCACACGATGTCGGAGAAGGACTATCGCCTACCTGGTCGCCGCGGCCCTCGTAGAAGGCCCGGACAGTAGCGTCCAGCTCCTCGATGGAGACGGGCATAGTGTTCGCGCGTTTGTCGCGTGTACTGCCGCGGCGCGGGCGAGGGGGCGGGTTGAACAGTCGAGATGGGCTCTGCTGCGGCGAGAGGACGACGGGGCGTGGGGGAGGGTAGAGAACGCCGGAATGCCAGAACAAGGCCTGGTCGCGATTCTGGCGAAGTGAAATCCTGGCAAAGGGGAAAAGGTGGGCAACTCAAAACACAACGAGGGCGGTCAGGGTTTTGGAGGGGGAAAGACTGGTGCGAGCGGGATGACGGAAGGTATGGAAAAGATAATTGAGGATCGGGTCGAAAGCTTCAGAAGGCCGAACCCCACCAGCCTCTCGATTGTTGCTGCAACCCCTCGTTGCGCTGGCGCCGTGGCCTGCCTGGCCAGTGGGTCCACTAAGTCTTCACTTCGCTCTTAGAGCTCCCCGCAACACGCCCAAGCGGAGGAACGGCATTACCTTTGTCCGACAGTGGGGCTGGCTGACAGCGCAAATTAAGTTCCTGGTTCAGCAAGCTGCTAGCGAGTCGAAGCACACAAAGGCAGGTAGGTACCTATGTATGTACAGTACATGCACATGTATTGTACTTGAAGTACTCGAAAGCGTTTCGGCTCTGCGCACCGTCGCACAAGATAACAGAGAGGAACAAGGCCACCTGCAAGGCAATGATTCTCCTGCACGTCAACTGCGGCGGCCCGTCAACAAGCCGACCTGTTTTACCAAGATGAGGTTGGGGTGTGTGAGCTGAGCACCACCTTGTGTGTTTGTTTAATTAAGCATACACCCAGAATCGCTCACAACTCGACCTAATTAGAGGGCGTTGTTTCAGGTTGGAGCTTATCTATGTATACTTACCTAGGTAGGTAGGCAGGTACCTCCAGTTCCTATCTACCAGACACCTAGGTAGGCAACTGGCTAGGTAGTAGGTACCTCCCTACCTCCCTACCTCCCTACCTCCCTCCGTTAGGTACAGACTTAGGCACCTTATCTTTGCATACTCATGTTCATGACTTGCTCATCAAGGAAGCTTGGAAAGCAAGATGGAAGGTACCTGAGCACTGCAGAGGTCACGGAGCTCCCAAGTCCCCAAGTTACCACGTTGCTATGGAAGGGACGTAGTTCTATTCTAGGTAGTGGATCCTGCGTAGTCTAATACCTTATGATTACGTTGGTGTGCATTTCACCTTGCATTTCACCCGTCAGAATCATGTAACTTGTAAGTGAGATGGTCAGTCTAAGACAGCCAAGAGCCCTCATATGTCTCAATGAATTCTGGTTCAAGGAAGAAAAACATAACAAACGCTTCGCCTGGCTTGATTCATGTCTTATGTTTTGTCTATACAATATCCTGAAGTCTCCTTTGATCGCTGGGTCAGAACATGAGCTTTATATATCGTAACGAGTTTGCAAATGTGCACAGTGCCATGTCTTTCATTTTCACAACTCTCTCCATGTCTACGCCCTCTGGTAGCCGCACTCGGACAAACCTTCTTCCAGTGCCTTGATTGCGCGGTCAATGTCTCCTCGCGCAGGATCCAGCTGGCAGTATGTCAGCATGGAGGTAGGGATAGAGATTGGTATGATGAGAGGTACTTACCACGCTAACGCCCATGTGGCCGAAACGGATGTACTTTGTGGCAATCTCCTTGTGGATACCGCCAGCAAACACGACGCCTCTCTTTCCTAGGCTGGGCAGGATTTCGGCCTGCTTGACCGTCTCTGGGAGATAGATTGCCGTCATGCCGTGGGCCTGGTCGGCTGGGTTTGCGGCAATCTGCTTGAGCCCGAGGTCTGCAATAGCCTTCTTGATTCTATCCGATGTCTCCTTGTGGCGCGTAAATCTCTCCACAAGGGGCTTGGAGAGTATCTGCGACAACGCCGTGTGGAGAGCATGAACCAGCTGGGGCGAAGGGGTCGCAAAGTACGAAGGCTTCTTGTTCTCGTAGTTTTGCATAACTAACCCACCATCAGTAATCTGGCAGGACGGACAATCACTAGGGCACTTACTAGGCAGCCACTTCTTCATAGAGGCGAAATAGGATGCTGGGGGTGTTTTCCGGCTTTCGAGAGCCTTGATAGCGCGGCCGCTGAACATAGAAATAGACAGGCCGGCGGGGCAGCCGATAGCCTTTTGGCTGGCAGTGACAACTCCATCCAGCTTCCAGGCATCGAATTGGATCTCCTCGCACGCGACACTGCAGACGCCATCGACAATGATAAGGGTATCCGGAGAGACCCTGTGGACCAGTGCTGATAGGTTCTCAAGCTCGCTCAGGACTCCAGTAGAGGTATCGACATGGGTGACGGTGATCGCCTTGTAGCGTTTCTCCGAGAGAGTCTTCTCGATCTCGGGCAGCTGGGGCCGGGAGCCAACGGCCGCCTTCAGCTCCGTCACATTGGCGCCGTAGACCCCCAAGCAGTCTGCGAACCCGTCGCTGAAGTACCCTGTCCCGAGCACCAGAACATCCTCGTCGGGCTCGATCAGGTTGGCAGCAACAAGATCCCAGCCCAATGTGCCAGATCCGGACAAGACGAAGGGCTGAGACGCGGGATCGGAGGTCTGGAACAGCTTGCGCAGCATAGTCAAAGTCTCCCCAAAAGTCGCTACAAAGCCGGGGGCAACATGGCTCTCACTGCGGTTGGTTGGCTGCGTCAGCCCTCGACATTCAAACAAAACTCGTCGTTCGGCACAACACAACTTCGTCGGTGAACCCACCTGTAGTGACTCATGGATTGGAGAACGGCATCGTCGAACTCGATAGGGCCCGGGATGAGGAGGGTGGCATGGGGCGGCTGGGTCGACATCTTGCGTCTTTGTATCTTTGGAAGCAGGGAGGTATCGATGGTATTGGGAATTCGTTCGACAGCGTAGGGCGTGTTGATGGGATAGTCGGGAGCAAGATGACGGGATATTAAAGAGAGGCGCGCGGGGGTAGTGTCTGCCCCTTTGTGGTGGGGCATCGAGACAGGTCCCAATAACCGTCGAAATACCGAGCGCGAAGTGTACGCCAGCTTATTAGATGCCTCGGATAACAAGCAAAGACTTGCAGCTCCCCACTACCATGTGTCGAGGCGCCAGCTACGTAATGCGACTTTGGAACGGGCCGGAAACGTGTGTAAACCAAGGTACCTGTTGTGAAAGCCGATCAAGGAAAAACGGAAAGTAAAAATCGTATCCACGTTGGAGCAGCGGGGATCGAATTTGGTCGCGCGGTTCTTGAGTCAAAACACCTAGGTGCTTGAGCTTAATGGAAGTTGAGTCGGGTCCCTACAAGGTACTACTTATACACGTTTCGATAGACAATTCTAAACCACACCAAAGCCTTGCCCGCTCCCAAGAACGGTCAACTATCTGTTGTCCTGAAATTTGGTGCAATCTGCGGTGCTTTTTCGGGCTTGTTCGGTGGTGGTTTGCCCGTCATCGGACGGGGCCGCCAGACATTGGAAATGGGGGAATCAGAGGGGGAAGGGGAGTGGTCCCCCTGGTCCCCCATCTCTGTAGACCCAAAAGCTGCCCCGCAGTCAAGCCCCAATTCATGGACTTTCAGCCTCCATTTCTGGGGGACGGGGGTCAGCATCAGCTTTGTCACCTTAACTATCGCTCGCCGTGCCAAGCATTGTCGCATGGCGCGTAACAGCACTTCCCCAGACTCCAAGATCTCCAAACGCCCTTTCCCCAACCCAAACAGCCGCCCAGTACAATCTCGTGAACACATGCTACGGCAATAATATACTCGGCGTATTGGACATAGCATCGTCGCCATTGACCCCCTGATTTTATTACGGTGGCTTCCACAACGCCTCGATTGACCGACTCCGAGCTCCAGCACGAACACAAACCCGCCTAAACTCGAAGCTCAACCCGACAAGCGAATAAGGGTGTTGAAGCCTCTCTAGCCAGTGGTCATTCGATCCACAAAGCCGGTTGCCGGCCCATCCCAGCTGCCGCCATGGCTTTCCTGATTCTTGTGATCGGTGATCTGCACATCCCGGACCGAGCTCTGGATATACCCGCCAAGGTTGGTTATGTCGACGGGGGATAGGGGAGGGGAACGTCTTGCTGAGATACCCTGTCGTTCTAGTTCAAGAAGCTCCTGGCACCTGGCAAGATTGGGCAGACCCTCTGTTTGGGCAACCTGACAGACAAGGCGACATACGAGTACCTCCGCACTATGGCGCCGGATCTCAAGATCGTCAAGGGCCGCATGGACGTGGAGGCAACGTCGCTGCCGCTGACACAGGTGGTGACGCACGGCAGCGTGCGCATCGGCTTCCTCGAGGGCTTCACGCTTGTCAGCAACGAACCCGACCTTCTGCTGGCAGAGGCCAACAAGCTCGACGTCGACGTGCTGTGCTGGGGCGGCACCCACAAGTTCGAGTGTTTCGAGTATATGGACAAGTTCTTTGTGAACCCCGGCAGCGCCACCGGCGCCTTTACCACAGGCTGGATTCCCGACGACGAGGAGGTGGTGCCCAGCTTTTGTCTGATGGACGTGCGTGTCTCCCACTTTTCAGCTCACCCTGCATCTAGAACTAGCTAGAAGGCGCTTGCTAACCCGGTGTGTAGGTTCAAGGCATTTCTTTGACATTATACGTCTACCAGTTGAGGAAGGACGCGAACGGCGTGGAGAATGTTGCAGTGGAAAAGGTGACCTATACGAAGCCTGTGGAGCCAACGACAGGTGCCTCATGATCAGATATGCGGCCAGGAAAAAGAAGCATTACAACTCCAAAGTCTGGGAATAGCGGGTCTTAGGGCCGATTATTTCGACAGCATCCTAGGGCTCCTAGCATCCGCCGGGACCAGTGAGGACTAAATCTCCAAAGCGCTTGTACCTTGTCGGTGATGAAAATTGAGATGTGAGGAGCGGATGGGCATTTTGTACTGGCCCGAATTCCCAATATAACTGCGATGGCTCTGACGACTAAAAAAGGGGTGATTGCTTGGGACAGCGCCGAGCTGATAGTTTGGTCGAAAAAAAGGGAGAACTCCGCCGGCTATGTCGACTTTAATATAGTTACCTAATTGAAGATTTGGAAACGAACGTTCTGACTTACGAGCGCAACATAAGACCCTGCTGTTCTTTGCCTCCGTTGCTTCTTTGTAGAGTTCCGAGTCAGGCGTTTGAGAGGGCTTGACGCGTATACGTTTATAAATAAGAGATTGAATAATAGGGAATAAATTGGTATAGGCAGCCATCATAATCATCAAAACCAACCGGAATAACAGCAGACTCTCACAAGATTAAATACAGAGCTGGTAGAGCAGGGCGATCATAATCCTTTTTCTCCCATCTAGACCGCCCGAGCCCTCGACTCAAACATGGCTGATCCAACGTCATTTTCTCATTCCAAAGAAACCCCAGCAGAAAAACCAAAAACGGGTAATAGAAAACGCCTGTCGCTGTGCACCCACATGCATCTTTCCTTGCCCGCCCCCGTGCCGGCCCAATTTGATTTCTGAATATGTTCGTTTCGTTCGCGCGATCCATCTGTCGGCGAATCGTTCATAGCATCATACTTCTTCTCCTGGATATCTTATCCCTCGCTGACCCTTCTTTGCTGGCCATCTCCGACGATGTATCAGCCGCGGACTCATCCTCGGCATCCCCGTCGTCCATCATCAGCATAGCCGCCTTCTTCGGCGGGAGCATTGACGCGCGTTTCCGCGAATTTGAAGATGAGGAGGCCCTGGATTTTGAAGGAAGTACGACTTCCACTGTGGCTGTAAACGAGGATGCTGTTTTGTCGTTGCGCGGGGCGGCAGATGCTCTCCTGCCGTTCCTCGAGGAGGAGGAGGAGAAGGATAGAGAGGACCGCACGTTCGCGGTGGTAGTGATGGTTTTGTCAATCTTGTTGCTCTCGTCATCATCGGCGATAGGCTCGGAGAGAATGGATGAGCTGGCAAAGTCATAGATGTCCGGCCCCGAAGACATGTCGGTGTTTTGGTGTCTCTCAGCTTTGGAAGAGCCGCTATTCTTGGGCCTAGCAGGTTGGGGTAAGGAGCCACTTTCTAGCCTCTCGGGGGCTGGGGCGAAAGACTCCCGGCTGTTGCTGCCGGCCATGGATGGGCGTTTCCGCCTCTCCAAAACAACAGTATTGGGTAATGTTTCAGAAAATGGTTCCTTTTGCGCCAGTGGACTCATCATGATACTGTCACGACAAGAGTCACCACCGCTAGTGGGTGGACGGCTACTATCTGCGGACCCGGGGACCATGCCTGTCGAGGCTGGTGGCGGTACCGGCGCCGATGACGTCGATGGCCGATGAGCAAACTTGCCTTCTCCAGCTACGGCGTCGAAAAGCTCCTTTGTTGGTCGCCGCATCTTGTCCCGCAGGTTCGGCTCGGCGTAGCTAATAGCGGCCCTGGCGCGACGGTTGGGCCGCGATATCTCGCCGGTCAAGGATATATCGGCCGGCGGCGGAGTATCATGAACCTGTGCGGAGTGGCCGCCTGGAGTAGCGGGAGAGATGAGAGGCGGCTCAACTGGTAACGGAGTATCAGAATCCGAGATGAGAATGAGTGTTGTGTCTGGTAAAGGCTGAGCAGATGACGTTGCTGGAATTTGAATTTGGATCAGAGGTGCATGTTTTTCGGCTTTTGTCTGTCCATCTGTTAACCGCGGGTCCTTTGGTTCTTGAGAAGTTTTTGATTTTGTTGCTATCGTGGCGGTCGTGGTCGTCTTGCTGTCATCTGGCACCAGCCCTTGGGGTTTAGGGGCGGCCTTTCTGGGGGAGGATATGTCCTCATTGGTGCTCTTCGCCGAGAGAGGTGTTCTCGTCGTCTTTTCCCGTCTGGCTGATACGTCTTTGATATTCCTCCTCTTTTGCATATCCCGGACTGGAAAGGCTTTGCCAGCTTCTGCGATGATCGCGTTCTCCTTGCCCGTCGGTGCCACGGCCACCTTGGTGCTCTCGTTTTCGTCACCATATTTTCTCTTGGCGCCAGCCTTCACCATCGGTAGTTGTGGTGAGTTTTCTGTTAACTTGACTTCCCTCTCCAGCTCGGCCTCCTTGGCTTCCTTGATCACCACGCTCTCCATCTCTCTCCTGGGCTCGGAAATACTAGCGGCCCTTCGTTCGTAGTCGAGCTTGGGAATCGGTTGATTTTTTGACGGATTCAAAGACTCTTCGGTCTCGTTTTCGAGCTCCTCCACACCGGCTTTCTTGATTGGCGACTCGGGTTTTACCGGGTCTTCCTCGACAAATCGGGAGACTGGGGGAGGGCCTAGATCGGGCGAGTTACTAGAGTCTGCCGCTTCTGAGCACAAGGCCAGAATCTCCTCGCTGCTGCGAGTGTGTTAGTATTGCGCTGACTCGGAAATCCGATATTACGGAGCTACCTACTTCATCGTGGCGCGCGGGAACGACTTGTTTTCTTGGATGGGTGGTAACCTCCCCTCCCGCAAGGCGAGGGCCTCAGCATCTGTTATAGTGTCGGTGCGATTTTTCCGCTGAGAGGGGCTCCGGCTGGCGTGTGCTCGGGGTTTTGCGAACTTCCGCCCTTCAGGAGAGCGCCGTTTAGCGGGTGGTTCCAACCCAAGAGTGGCGAGCAAGGATCCCCATTCGACAAGTTGTGTCTCCAGTTTGGCCTTGATCTCGAGCGCATGGTCAGCAACCCTTTGCGCACTGTTGTCCTCGGCTTCCTTCTCGAGACGCAATATCTGGCCCCGTAGATCGAGGTTCTCGGACATTAGACGGGCGCATTCGTTTTCGAGGGCGCGGATGCGAAGCGATTGGTTTGAGTTGACTCGGGCAATGTCTCGATTTTGTCGCATGAACTTTCGGCGGACTGCAGAATAGGCGGATCAGGCACAGATAGACAAACAGAAGGGGGGGGGGGTTCTTGACCGTACGTGTTTCTAGATTGTCGACAGACGCTGGAAGCTCATTGAGTCGAGCCATTGCTCATGGTCGCGGACCAAAGCCCAAAGTTCAACTGGAAAAGTTTGAGGAACAATACAGCTAGGCAATTTGGCGGCTCGACTCTGTATGTAGGTAGGTATGCAAAAAAATGAGTTTGGGTGTGTCGAGGTCCAAAGGTGCTGGGATGGATAATTTCGCTGTCATTTCCAGAATGTTTACTTTCTTTCCTGAAGAGGACTAGCGGTATCAATGCCTGATGGGTTCAGGGTCCAGGGTGGGTTGCTGGTAGCAACCAACCGAGTTTCGGGGAGCTGTTGGTGGGCCTTCTCTCAGTACCGCCGCAACCCGCCATCGGTAAGTGCACCAAAGCTGCAGCAGCACGTCAGAGGCCGTGGCGCGGCAGGATTCGTCGCCGTCCTGTGCCTGTCTCACATCCAACCGTTGACGACATTCAGTTCACTGGGCATTAGCATTCCACGATTGCCTTTCCCTCGTCAACCACGCACCGCTTTCCACGACGGGGAGCATTGGCGCAAGTCGTTTGTCTACCAATATGTCGGCCTTCCCTACCAGATCGTTTTCGTCGCATATGCGGCAGCCATCGCTGGCCTCCGCAAGCACAGCTTCCACGGGGCAGTCTGCGGCTCTTGTCTCACGTGTTAACGAGAAGAAGGCAGAGCTTCAGAACCTGAGGGAACTCCGCGATCTCAGCGCAGCAGTTGCCTCGCAGATGGAAGCTCTCGAGCAGAAGCTCGCGACTCTCTCGGACGGGACAGAAGCGATTGCCCTGGTTCTCGGAAACTGGCATAATGTGCTCAGGGCGATTAACATGGCATCAGGTATACCCTCTCCCATCCCTCCCCTTTTCTTCAGCTGGAAGGAGCCGGATCTAAAAGGAAGCAGCGAAACTCGCACAACCCGGCGCCGGGGAAAGTCTTTCCGCTGGCGATTCTATCCCTCTTCCCCAGACGCTTGTTCGGATACCGACTGAGCATGCCCCGGCATTGCAAGCACATGCAGACGGCGCAGCCGAGGAAGAACGAGATTGATGCTGCGGCGGTGATAATAGGTATTATTTGGCCAAGACAAGCAACTTGACTTCCCATCCCATAACGCTTTGTGGCAGCAAATATCCCTTGGGAAATTATTCCCATGGAACACGCCCTTACAATACGGTGATGCGGCGACCAAACTGTCGGACCCAATGCGATGAACGCAGCTTCCACCCCCCACGTTACGCTGTACCCTAAAATGAGACTGCTTGTGCATCCTACAGTCTACTGTACCTTGGCAGCTTGGGTACCTATTTGACCTAACCAACTAAAGCGGGGTGCACGACGCGTCGTTCTCGCGTTCCATCTTAGTCAGCACTTTGACGAGAGTAGGCAGTCGCGAAATGACTGGGCCGCTTGCCCTTTTTCAGGAGGAGGGGTTGAATGGAAGGGATGCCTCATCAACGGGTTTGGTGCGATGCAGAAAATTGCAGGCGAGAGCGGCACATACGGCGAGATGGAGAAGGAATGGGCCGATAGACTGGAACCAGTCAATGAGTAAAAAATTTAATGAACTCCCCCCAAATTGGGCAGGAGGGATCGCTGCGGTTGGAGGTACATGCCTGAGGTCCTTGGTGTTTCCAGCGCGACGCGGGAAAGCGGGAAAGTAAACAAGACGGCATTGAACAGTCGTGAAATACCGCATTCGTCCCGAGGGCTTGGTGCAACCGTTTCCACACCATCATTTGCTTCACCATCTTCCATCGGCCGCTCCCTCCAATTGCTTGCTACTACCCAGCATAATTGATCAATCATAGCCAACACGCTTTCGATCAGCTTTCCCCAAGTCCAGAGTCCAGACAAACCGTCTTTGCCTGGGGATCATCAAACACCCCTCCACACCATCCCACATCCCCGTTTTTTTACCCGCGAAATTGCATTGCCATCCCCCCCTGTCTGTGCTCGGCCTTGTCAGTGGTGGCGTCTCTCTACCGCATCGGGACACACCCTTGATTGAACGACGAGAGTCAGAGACAGAGAGAAGAGTTCAGAGTCCAGACTTGGCCCATTTCGGGGACTTGCCGCTAGGAATTAAAGCCATGGCCATGGCCACCCAAACCCGACCCCCCCGACCCGTCAGCGGCGTCGAGCTGGACATTCACGACGACAACTCTTACGGCGGCTCAAAACAGCAAGTCTCCTCTGACTCCTGTTCACTCCTCGGCGATCATCCTCTCGGCAACATCCAGAACATCTCCAAGAACCCTGTCGACTGCCTCATCGTTGACTTCGACAACTTGCACATCCACAACCCTGCCAAGGAGAACATATATGACCAGCAGACAACTAAGCTCCGAGGGCGCAAAACTCGTCCCCAAGTCGAGCTGAACACCTTTCAAGCGCCATTGGCAGCACCCGACACGGCGAACTACATCATCACTCGGGCAGTTTCCGGCTCCAACGCAAGCATTATCTTACACGAGGACGAAGGTATGTGACATTGGCGACACGGTTTTATCCGCCCTTCCCCTCCCCAACTCTTTAGAGGGAAACGAGCATGACATTGACTGGCATGGTAGATTTCCAAAGGAATAACCCCCTTGCTATTGGGATCCGTACTGTGCCCAGCAATCACGAGCAGCTTGCAAAACACCACGCAGGTCAGTTCGACTGGATACTCTCTCTTCCGACCCAATGTTCAGCCAAAGGAATAAAATCTCTCAACGCCTCCCCCGAGGATATGGATGCCTTCCAGGGAGGACAGAAGAAGTATCTCTTTGGGTGCAATCTAATTCATCGCCGAACGCAATCGGGCGGGGATATCACCAACGACACCAAGTCAGCTAACATATATACAATACTAGCCACTCGCGTTGAGGAGAAGCCCGCGACCACTGATCCTGCCGTTTCCGAGGAGGCCGACAACATGTCTACGATGACCCAGGTCCAGGAGGGCGATATAACCATTATTAGGCTGGCCGAGTCCCAGGCCGAGGAACCAGATACGCAGAGAGAGTCGGAGGGGACGCCGGACGCCGAACACGCCGAAGCCGACGAGCACTTCAAGGCTTTGTCGCCTCACTCACCTCACTCGCCTTACTCGTCTGAAAATAAGGCTGCCCCCCGGATCGAGGATTCCGTCGAGGCTCTCGATAAGCTCGAAGAGGATCTTGAGGCTCTCAATGAGGTGGCCCGAGTCAATCGTGTGCTCTCTCCAGAAACAGGCAAAGCACACACCATGCAAGCCATTGCCGAGACGGTTGGTAAGACTCCGACGTCACTGAAGCGAGCCAGCTCTACAGCTGCTGCCGCCACCAGGCGACCAGGGACAGAAACTGTTGGCGCCAAGAGAGTAGAGCGCACGTCGTCGGTGCGCAAGTCAACATCGATGACATTTGACGAAAAGGTCTTTGCCGCCAAACCTACGGGCCCGAGAAAGTCAATGGTGGTCAGACCGGCTAGTCTCTTACCGCCAAAGGCGCCGGCCAAGTCTAGCAAGCCGCCGACGGTGCCAACATTTGAGCTGCCGGGCGAGGCAGTGGCCCGGCGGCTCAAGGAGAAGCGCGAGGCTCGCCTCTCTCGGCATATCACGCCGGAAGAGGCAGCTGCCACGGCTGCGGCCTTCTCCCCTTCGAAACCGCACGCAAAGTCAACCAAGGTACCTACCCGACCAACATTTGAGTTGCCGGGCGAGGCCATCTCGCGACGGAAGCGGGAAGAACACGAGGCCAAGCTGCGAGCACAGGATGAAGAGGAGCGCAAGAGACGCGAGTTCAAAGCGCGGCCAATCCGTAACAGCATTGCGCCAAACAGCTATCCTCGCGAGACAGTGGCCAGCCGGGCCCGGCAGGGCAAGGTGGCTTCACAAACCGAGAGCACCACCACCACAGCTGATTCGGCCGCAACACCAGGAGTTGCTACCGCCAAGAAGCGAAACTCTATAGCTGTTGCCAATGGTTCGACATACCGCGCCTCTCTCCACAGCGCGACCTCAACAGGTGGTGGTGGTGGCAGTGCCGGCCCGGCTCGCGGTCGTGGGCTCATGGCGGTGCCGACAGACTCTCACATCAGCCGGGCGACATCAACAGCGACGTCGACAACGGGTAGCATCCACGGTGGCGGCAGCGCCGGAAAGCGCAGCACGGTTAGCAGCGAGGAGGCACAGCAGCAGAAGCTTCGTGGTAAGGACATCCTTGCGCGCGATAACACCTACGCGGTGGACCGGGAGCGCGAGCGCCGCGAAAGGGAGGCGACACAAGCGCAGGCCCGGCAGGAGGCGGCGGATCGGTCCCGCCAGCTGAGCCGTGAGTGGGCCGAGAAGCAGCGCGTGAAAAAGGAGGCAGCGAGGTCGTCGGCTTCGGCTTCGGCGTGAGGACTTGTGCAGTCCACCATGACTGAATCCTATCGAGTTGGTGGGTATACGTTAACGGTTGCACGCCTGCGTGTTTATCATTGTATTTGTCTATTTGCATAGCAGGACTGCTTTTTGGTTGTTTTTTTCGTTTTTGTTGATATTATTTTAGGGTGGTTGGGTAGGGGAACGGTCTGTGCTAGGAAGTAGCACACACACACACACACACACACACACGGCATACCAGGATCAGGAGCAAATTCATCGCAAGAGCCTGGCTTGGGGTTGGGGGGTGTGCAGGGAAGACTCGGAGTTATTCAGGATTCTTTGTTTACGCATTCCATTGCACCTTTTTTCCCTTCTTTTTTTTTTTTTTTGGTTGACTTGGTGTTCAATCAATTATTATGAACAGAAAACGTAGAAAAGGCGAATGGATCGGCCCGTACCCCATCCACCATGTGTTGATTGAGTTTGTTTCTCCCTACCTGAGTATCTATGCTTGCCGAGTTACACGTCCTACAATGTGTGGCCTTTCTCCGTCACCCCGCCATGGACTATAAAATTCAAAAGACCCCCTTGGTTCCAAAGTGAGGTGAGGTGGTTGCATGTCCAGGCAGTCGGATCCCAAAGTGCGGAGTGCTTCTTCCTCGCACTACTGCACCGGCAGAATTTATACTCTAACGGTTTCGTTGGGCGGCCTGGCCAGGACAACCCCTAACAAAGTTTGTTAAGCCGGAAAGAAGCTGGAAGGCAAGAAGAGAGGCTAAGCTTGTCTCTTAGGAAACGGAACAACCTCCTTTGCCTGCCCATAAAACAAGATGCTCATCCCCTCTTGAACTGCCGATGGAAAACGGCTTCCGACGAAATGCAAGCTCCGCACTGTCCAGGTCCGCAGCAGCAGTTGTGACGGCGGCACGGGGATTCGGGACTAAAGCATACTTAGCCGCTGCGAGCCCGACAGGTGCGCCCACGCCAAGCTCCCTCGCTTCTCGCCTTTCGTCTCCGCTCGCGCCGCTCTCCGCTCTCCCCCAACGTCGACTGGTGGAGCTCATCCCGTTGGACCCGCGACAACCCGGCCGATCACAGGCCCAGAGCAGGCAGAGCCCAGCCAGCCATCCGATCCATCACAGTCTTTTCCGTCCCAGTCCCCAGTCCCACACGAGAGAGAAAAAAAGAGGAGAACCTGGAAGAGAGACGGGCAGACAGACAGTCAGACAGACAGACAGATTGCCCGCATCCCCGAACCTTGACGCGCCTCCCGCCCGCCCGCCGCTGCAGCGAGCGAGCGTGAGGGGAGCCGTCCAACGGTTCCAGCGTCCACATGTGCTTGTGCTTCTGTCCGCCCTCGTTAAAGCGGCAGGTCAAACGCTGGCAGTCCCCGAGGCGGTGGAGGCTATTCGCGTCAACCACTTGGCTGATTGTTCTAGCCGTCCTTGTGCTCCTCTGGCTGTACCTGTACCGAGATGGATCCGGGTCTCATCTATCGCTATCCCACCTCCCTTTTCCTCCTCCTCTACCGCCGCCCTTGAGTGGACTTCCCAACGCCGTCGACGACCCCAAACAAGCCACAACGCCCGCCACCACAATGAAAGCCCACCAGCCGTCGCCGGCCTCGTCAGCGCCGTCGGGGCCCACTGTCGCCCTGGCCCAGGGCACCTACGCCGGCCTCGTCCTCCCAGCCTCGCCCCGCTTCCCCAAGTCGGTCGACGCCTTCCGCGGCGTTCCCTATGCCGACACCACCGCCGGCCGGAACCGCTTCCAACTCCCCGTGCCGCTGCCCGCCTCTGATAGGACCTTCAATGCATACCTATTCGGCCAGTCGTGTCCCAAGCTTGGCAAGGTGGACAAGGACGATGGCGAGGACTGTCTCAACGCCAATATTTACCGGCCTGCCGGTTTGGTAGACAAGCTGGGCTACCGCAAGGGCAATTGGAAGGTCAAGAACAAGAAGGCCCGCCTGCCCGTCGTCGTCTATATACACGGCGGTGGCTTCAACGTTGGACAAGGGAAAGAACGCAATATGGCGAGCTTTGTGGCTTGGGCCCAGGATCCCATTATTGGCGTCAACTTCAACTACCGTGTCGGTGCTCTGGGCTTTCTGCCCTCTGCCCTAGCCGCCAAGGAGGGCTTGCTGAACTTGGGTCTACGGGACCAGCAGCACATGTTAGAGTGGGTGCGGGACAACATCGAGGCCTTTGGCGGCGACCCGGACAATGTCACCATCATGGGCGTCAGCGCAGGTGCTCATTCGGTATTGCCCTCCTTCCCCTCGTTATATATATCTACCTGGATTGCCGCTGACAGGTATATTTTTTTTTTCTACAGATTGGCCACCACATCATGTACTATGCCGGCAAGTCTACGCCGGCGGCTCCCTTTTCAAAAGCCATCCTTGAGTCTGGCGCAGCCACCGCGCGCGCCGTGTTCTACCCCACGCACCCTCGACACTTGATCCAATTCCGACAGTTTCTCATCAAGGCCGGCGTGGATGGCGCCCCAGAGAGCGCCATCTTTGACCGCCTCCGCGAACTCCCACTCGAAACCATCGTAGACGCTTCTAAAGCTGTGTGGGATCTATACGAAGACAGCGTGACGTGGCCGTTCCAGCCGGTCATCGACGGCCCCAACGCTCTCGCCAACTCCAGCCTTCCGTCGCCGGCCAATTCACTACCTCCCTTGATTTCTGATCTCCCCATCACGTCCTGGCGCGAGGGGAAGCATCTTCGCATCCCCGTCCTAACAGGTTTCAACACCAACGAAGGGACGGTGTTCATCCCACCCACGGCCGATACAGACGCCGACTTTCGCTCCTTCTTCCGCGGTGTAATTCCGACCCTCACCAAGGCGGACCTCGACGCTCTTTGCAAACTGTATCCAGACCCTATCACCTCCTCTAGCAGTCCATACAAAAACGTCCCGACGGGCATGGGGAGACAATGGGCCCGACTCGACGCTGCGTACAGCCACTACGCATATATCTGCCCTGTCATTCAAACTGCGCACTTTTTATCCACTTCATCACCCGATAGCAGCAAGGCTCCCAAGGTCCATCTTTACCGTTACGCGGCTACCTCCGTTTGGGGTACCGCCAACCATGGCGACGAGGCTGCCGTCGTAGCACACGACACTACCATCATTGATCCCATGCTCATGGCTGGCTTGACGGCCGTGAGTGATGCTATGCACGGTGCCTGGGCCCGATTCGTGGTCAGCAAGCACGGGAACTTGAACGACGGGAAGCACGTCGAGTGGCCCGTATTCGAGTCACCTTTTTCAGTTGATTCCACCCCAAGGAAGAAGGGATGGTTTGGGCGGGTAAAGAGAGATGAGGAACAGGGGCAAAGTAGGAAGGGCAGAATAGCGGTTTTTGGGGAGGGGAATAATGAGCGCACTATCGATACGAAGAAGGGCTCGTGGTTTGGCGGCGGCGGGATGAAGAATAAGGGCATTCCCGTAAAGGAAAGTGTTCTGTCGGACCTGGAGGAGCGGGCTTGTCAGTTTTGGTGGGACAGGATCGAGCTGAGCCAGGGTTTCGGGCTGAGGGATAAGGAGTGGGCGGAGACGGAGGGGGAGTTGGTCAAGGTTCGAGCCAAATTGTGAATGGTCTCTCCGGTTCTTACGCATGATGGGCACACAAAACCCACGAGTGATTTGTGGAGGAGTCTTTTATCTCCCTCCGTTTTCTCCGTTTATGCGTTTTTGTTTATATCTATGATGATAGCGATAGCGTTTTAGTATTCCTTGGTATTGATAGCGATGTATGCAATGTATTATTAATAACTCACATGCCATGCGGACGAGCCCCTTGGGGGTTGAAATTTAGTGGCATGACGGTCTATTGTTTAAAGGGCACAATGTCAATGCTATAGAGGTATTCTTTTATTCTGGATATGTCTCGTGGTCCGCGGGAGGAAATGGGCCAATGGGTAGTACCTAGGGTATTGCATCCCCTTTTGAGACTAACGAGCGAGGTTGAAACTACTCAGCTGGTCTGGATTGATCCGATGGAAGCTTCGATCTCGTATCATCCTCACTATCTAACTTGCTATTTTATCTACGGTTCAAGGCCCTCGTGTCCAAGCCCGTGGGATTTCGTCCGTAAAGCGGGATATACCGTGCTCTCTGCCCTACACTACAACTGTGGATACCGAAAGCAAGATGGGATGACTGGATAACTAGACGGGGAGGATTTCTCAAGAGGCCAGCCAGTTGCTTCAACAGAGCAAAACCGTTATGCTAGTGATGGAGATTACAACAGCAAAGTACTTTATAGGTTTGCATCGTCTTGTGTTTGCATACATGAGACACACACACACACACACACACACACAGACATAGGGAGAGAGACGGAGGAGGCATCGTCCTGCCGGGTACTTCAGAAGCTTGAAATTAACAACATAACCATTCCGGCTACTGCTCGATCACAGCAGAAGAAAAAGCAACCAGCATAACACGGTCTCCTCGGTCTCGTTTAGTCTCGTAGGACCGGATACATATCAACTAATTGAGCATCCGTGGGGGAGATCCAGATGGTAGGTCGACCAGGGGCATTAGGTGTTGTTCCCGTTGAGAGTAGGATTATTTAGACTTGATTGAAGGAAAGGAGATCAAGAGAAGAATGAGGGTGACTCCGTATTGTTGAACCAGAGATGTAAAGAAGAAAACAAGGAGAGGTCAAATCCGGAGTTGGCGCTGGTAATGTAGATAAGTCAATTTACAAATAGGCAAATAAATGTTCAACACACCCTTTAGCCAACTATTCGAGTCAGTCCGGGGGAAAATGTTCCATAGTATCATGTTCATTCTTCACTTGGTATATATAATAGTAGTAAATTTCACCACATAGCCGAGATGTATGAGTTTTAATGATGCTCTTCAACTATGGCATAGTGTATACGGACCGGCGAGGGGAAATCGTCGGTTGCTAAGACATCATATTTCGTGATGTGCACTTCGACATCTTTTCACTCCACAGCCTCAAAATCTCCGCAATGATTAACTCGGAAGAGATTGTATTAACGGTGGGCGAGGCTCGTAATCCACTTCGTCGCTTGTAGGGTCTCCTTCATTTCGAAGAAATCGATCTATTTACATGAGTCTTATTTCTTTCCCCCCTCCTTTTCCCTCCGTGGTGCAATTCTGGCCCTCTCTACTACTGTACATGGTCGACCCTTCTCCCACCCCTGCTTTCCCGAGAAGCGACGTCAAGATTATCATCCCATGTCCTCATCCGTCCGTCGGCTCCATCCTCCGAACCGCCACCATACCCCCCCTTAGCGGTCTCCTCCCTAAGATTATTGTGATGCCGAAGCTACCCTTGAAATCTTTGACTATCCATGCCATATCCCCAAGCATGGGATTCTCCGTCGCGAGCGTACATCAAATAGAGTACAGGAGTATTCCTACCACGTCCGCAGATGACCCATTCTCGTATGTGCAAGGATCGATGCAATAATGTGCGAAGATGAGCTTCCCAGTAGAAAGAGGTTTGATATTATGTGTTGTTGGATTTTCCAGTAGTGTTGGAACCAGCGTATTAGATTTATGAACAGTGGTGTAAGGTCGTGGATGCAATTAGCAATGCCTGAACGCAGAGAAATCAAAGACGATTCGCAACGCCCAAAGGGAACACGAGGCAGAGAGCAAGAAGCCCATCATCGAAGGGTATCCATATGCAAAAGCGTAACTGTTGGCTGCCGGCTCCAAAATGACGTTTGTTTGTCGAGAAAATTAAAAGTTTTGGGAGATACCGGCGCTTTGCTGAGGGTAATGAGCAGTGTTTTCGATGCGTGTGTTGCGCCTTGCTGTAACATCCCGAATGACAGGCTGTCCGGCGGCCTCAGCTGGCGGTGGATGTGCACCTGGTGCGCCTTCAACGTATGGATTTCCATTATCAAACCGGTCATAGTACTGCGAGGATCCGCCGTACGCTACCCCTATGGGCCCATCTCCAGATCCATCCGAGTGGGCGACGCCGCTATATGACGAGGAGGCGTTTGAGGGGCCTCGGTGCACATCGCCGGCACGGTTGTTGGCAGCTGAAGGACCCATGGCTCCGAGGATTTCACCTTCTGGTGACGGGGATCCATCCAGTTCCATGAGGGGTTCGCCAGATCGCGTGTCCGAGATAGGTCCTCGAGTGGGTGAAGTCGCGTCCGAGTAAGCAACACCAGCGCCACCAGACATGGTCGTTGACGCCTTGCCCGCTGTAGAGCCTGCCAAGGTGGTAGTGCCCCAGCCTCTATAACCCGAGGACCCGTCCTCCTTCATTTCATACTGCCCAGCGCCGGCGACCTCAGCTGTTGTTGGGTCTGCGTTGGGATTGTAGCCGTAGTCTTCGACCTCCTTGCGCCTTTGCTCTTCGAGATCCTTCCGTTGCTTCCTCTTGCGCCATAGATAGAGGCCCGCCAGGACGAGGAGGGCAATAGCAGCAATTGGGACCACCACGGCAATAGCAATTTTCCCACTGTTACCCAATCCACCATTCGAGTTATCGTTGGGGCTGATGGCAGCATTTCCAGGTGCGCTAGTACCTGTCGACGTTGACGATGTGCTTATTGTGCTGGCGGCGGGAGGCGGTGTCGCCGTCACAGTCCTGACAGTCGTGACGGTTACCCCTGCCGGATCGGTGGTGACATCGGTCTGCAGTGATAACGAGGTTGGAGATGTCGCAGGAGTTGTCGTTGTTGTTGTTGTTGGGGGGGGGGTTGACGAGGGTGGTGAGGTAGTAGTTGGAGGCGTCGGGGTCGGGGCAGGCTTTGTCGTCGATGTAGTGGTTGGCGGAGGTGGTGGACTACTCGTCGAAGGCAAGACAGTTGGAGGAGTGCTGCTGGAGGATTCACTCGGAGCTGGGCGGGTTGTAGGGTTAGTAGGAGAGCTGGCCGCCGTCGGCGACGACGTAGGTTCTGCCGGCATGCTCGTACTCGTAGAATTGGACATGGTGAAGACTTGACGCTTCAGCCGTGGCAAATGCCTAGCCATGGGAGACATGTTAGCATCGAGACTGGCAGAGAGGCATCGCAAAGAAGGTTGCAATGCATGGCGAAGGCGGCAGAACAGATGTAGAGAAGGCCATCTGCCGCCCATGGAGACTGACGCAGAAGACCACGCTTGGTGAAGGCTGCCGGCTGAAAAACAGTGGGTATCAAAATGTAGCTGTTGCAGCAAAAATGATTCAGAAAGAAACAACGGGATGTAAGGCTACAAACCTTTAGACTGAATGGCTCCTACGCAGGCGTGCGCAAGCGCAGCGACGTAATGGGGGGTCGAGAGACGACGAGAGACGAAGCGTTTCGAGCCGCGCAGAAAGGGGGGTGTTTGAGAAGCTGGATCGCGGGATCCAATGAGTGATTGAGCACACCAAGTGTCGATTTGTCGCCAGGAGGCGCTGAGGTTCGGAGCTGTGGGGAAAACGCGCAAAATGTGGTCGAATATTGAAAAAAGGGGAACCAAAACAATGGGCGAAAAGAAACGCGGCCAAAAGGAACGAAAAGAGAGAACAATGGCAATACGAAGTCGAAAAAATGAGCGAGCAAAATGCGTCGAGCGTTAGACGGAAGGACGGGAACGCGGACGGACAAAGGGCCACCTCTAGTGATCGATGGACGGTTGTTTTCCGCCGGGTGGACGGACAGCTTGGCTCACTTGAGGGGCCTGGTGCCAGATTGCCAGGCTAGGCTAAGTGGCTTGGTAGGTAAGGGACGCTGACGGGTAGCGCGTTGGGCTGTGCCAACAGGAATTGGCTGCGCACTTGTCCTTCGTATCCCAGCGCCTCCGCACGCCGATTTGTGTGTGTAAACTGCGAACCTCGTGGCTTTGTCTATAGTTTTCAATTCCGTTTTTGGGCCACTTCTTCGGGTCGGTTTGACGGCGTTGGAACTGCGACGAGGCGGTGGTGGGAGAAGAACTTGAAGGGCAAGTTGCAGGCTGGAGCAGTTCTATTACCTGGCAACCTGGCTTGCCTGGGTACCCAGGCATGTAGGTTCCAGGATTCTCCACCTGTGTGACTTCCTGTTCGGGTCCCAAGGCCTCTTTTGAACGGTGGGGTCCGTACTGGTTAGATTGGACTGGCTGAGACGACTCAGTGAAGGGTTGAGTGAGGGTCGTGCCACAAGCTGGAATGACACGGGCTTCAGCGCAGGATTCGAGCTTGAAAGAGACAGGGCTCTGTTGTCGCGAGTGAAACCTGGTTGCGTCACTGATTCCAGGTTTGTTTTTCGTTCCTCCTTCAAACCGCAACTTTTTGGCGGCCCAAATGGGGTTCGTCTGATGTGTGCAATGGAGTGGTCTTCTTCAAAGGGATATGCCTGCTCTTGTCGCGAAATGTCTCGGCTTCGCCCTGAGTCGTCTGCTGAAGGGTGCTGCGCGAATCAAAGAGCTGGCCCGGCTTGGCTGAGAGAACCTGATGCACGCCACCTGTCAAGAAAAGGGTGAATGCGCGCTTGACGAGGCTAGAATAAGAGCCTCAATTGACGAGCTCAAGAGGGTATTTGCATGTGTATTTGTGACTGATAAAAGGTCGATCGGTTCAGAAGGTGGCAGGTATTTCGCTCTCGGGTGGGATGGATGGGGTGGTCGGGGTTTAATAGTCGATTTGGTGTCTTATTCTTCTCTACCTGAGGTCGACCTCGGTGCAAGCAAGCAATGGGTGACAGCACCAGCTCGAGGTGGGTCTGCGATGTGGTCTCCTTCCTTTCCCGTCCGATGACTGCAGCTCTTTCCAGCGTCGCTGCCTTGTTGGTGGCTGGAATTGCCAAAGAAAAAGAAAGAGTAGGTACCTACACTAGTTGTAGACGGCAAAAGGATAAATTGATATCCTTCGCACTTGACCTATTCAGCGGTTGTATAAATTTCCTGCGTCGTCCTTCATATGCAGAGCGACTTGAGTTTGGGGAGGGGCTGGCCGAGGGAGGAGATAACCTGTCCTTCGGCCTGCGTCTTATTACCACCTCACTGCTTCCTGCCATCACAGATTGGACGAGCTTTCTCTGTATCTATGTATACATATGCTCGCACTGCAGTACACATTGGCTGCAGATCGCTCTGTATGATCCTGTGCCGCATCAGCTCCATCAAGTGCTTTAACAATGGCCAGACCGGCCAGCCCGTGAAGCTAATAAGCAGCAGGTGAGGGGGGACCACCCACCCCACCTCGAATCGCACACTCCAAAGACAAGCAACAGATTTGATGGAGTGACGTCCGCGCTGCAAAATCCGGGGCGCACAGCATGGGGAGGCAAGAGAGAAAACCAACGTTATTAGAGCGTTATAACAGTTGTTATGAGAGTCTCAACGTCATCCGGCCAAATTAACGGATATACTGTGCCAAGTTCACAATCGCTTTGAGAGGGGAAAACGGCAATGGTCTGAGGGGAATCGGGACCACTGTGCAGTACCAACGAAATGATGGGACGACAAGGGGTCGGATCCAAAGCCAGGTCTGGGACATGTCGTGACCAGGCCGTCTGGGCATGTAACATGTTCGCTTCACCTAAGAAGGATACACTTACACATGGACGAATACTATCTGAAGCCACTATTCAGAAGCACAAAGAAACAAATAAGAGGCTGTGTCTGCATGTGGTGTCCCGAAAAAGGTGCAACCACTCGCAATTGGCCATCCCAGGCACATGCGTAAATACTTTCAACGGTCAAATGTTCAAAAATAGTAGCAAAATAACTGTGAAGATGGGGGGCGACAGTCAGCCACATTCGTATGCACGCCGTAGCAAATGGTAACCAATCCGCCCCTCTCGTTGAACTCTTAGGAGCTAGACGTACGAGAACCTGCTGATGAAAAAGAAGATGAACAACATGTCGAGTCTTCGCAATTCGCCACCCAAAGGCGGGGTCTCGTGTTCATCTGTACATGTATGCTGAAGAGCACATGTGGATAGAGTAGAGGACTGTATATACACATTCTCTACAATACATGCGGGAGCCAAAATCCAAGGTGGAGAGTATCAACATTGGGTAAAGTTGGAGCGCACTGCTCGTCTTTCAGCTGCGACTTTGGTAGGCAGCCGTTTGTCCTGAGCTTTCAGTTTTGTAACTCGGCTTTTCAGCTGAGTTTGTTAATGGTCAGTTTCTCTGCCTGTCCCGGTAACAAACTTTGAAGACTCAATTCCATTTCAATCTCCAGCTTGGAACGTCAAGCCATATTGAACAATGAGAGACGCCCGATGAATGCCCCGCGATGTAACCATCGACTTTTGAACGTACCGAACACCCAGTGTCAATAACTGGATAACTAAACTCATCGCCGTGAACATGCCTAATGTCGCTATCCAGACACGGCCGGATTGGGACAAGACAGCCACCGTTTCTCATGGCAGCCATTTTCAATCCTCTAACCTGGGGATAGCTGGCGATCAACACCAAAATCGAACAAGAGCGAGCGCATAATTCAAATTTCACTGGCAAAAATAAGGTCTCGTCTGCCAAGCCGAAATCAATGCGCCCCAAAATGCGGAGTTCTATATACTTACCTTACTTTCCAATCCCGAGGGGACAAGGAGGTCTAGAATACTGGTACTCGTTAGGGCGAGGTAAAGCGCCCATCTGACCAAGGCTTTGCTTGGGATTAGGGTTGAATGTGTGAGTCTGTTCCATTGTTGAGGGTTAAAGATGTAAAACTTTGAAACTTTGCGAATTAAAGGTCTTGAGACCAATAATATAGCAAACCTTTGGTCGCTTTAGCTCCGAGGGGTCGTTGTTCGTGGTCATGTACCAAGGCTATCGGACCTTCGCCTCAGGTTGCGAACGACAAATTACGTATGAAATAATGCTTGATATTGCCTGCCTAATGATGCCTTTTCTACCTTGTTTGTTCAGTTACCCAACCTCTCTCTATATGTGTGCGATGTAAATGCGAGCAAGAAACATGGTAGGCGGGTCATGAGATGATACGAGTGTGAAAACAAGGGTGAAGTCCTGCAGCGTCGTCCTCGTTCCGGAATATATCTACTACCCACATGTTGGCAATGTCCAAAAAAGAGACAATTCCGATTATGTCGACAGATTATATATCGAAAAAGATGGGCGCTCGTTGCTGTGCTGTTCTTCCCCTCCCATCTGTTTCCCGTAACATGCTCGATGAAAGAGTACCGAAATCTTAGTCGCGCATTGTCCACGATGGCTTTAGCTTCTGTTGCATTGCGTTCTGCGTGAAGATGGTGTCTTCCGGGAGCCGGCTAACACGCCCAGCGCCCTTGCGGATGGCGGCCACGTTGACTGCAGAAATACCGCTTCGGTTACTGCGGATCGAGCCAGTCTCGCTACGTGTATCCGAGTCGCCGAACTTGCGAGGCGGAGCGAAGTCTAGTGCTGTGAACGTTGTTGATTTGCGGAGAAGATGACTAGAAATGGGGTGAGAAAGAGTTCCAGCACATTATTGCATAGTTATAATAGACGACTTACGGGCTAGGCAATGATGGCAGCTCCTCAAAGGCGTTCACCAAGGGTGAATGTACAGGAACAGCTGGCCTGTAGGGACGACGCTCGCCGCTCGGACTCTGGGACCGTCCACGAGCACGATCCGCATAGGTTTCAGGAGGGGCGAAGTCCGCCGCATTCAGAATCGCAAAGCTATCGTCCTTCAGTTTCGACGGATTGGGGAGGGTACTGAGATCCATCGGAGGCGGCATAGGAGGCTTTCGGGGGCCCGCATTGCGTCCAAATGACGCTGTTGACCCTGCTCGGGGTCGTCCATAAGCATCTGACGCTGACGAGCCTGACCGTGGCCCCATACCACGAGACGCAGAGGAACCAGGACGAGAGGGTCCCCGCGGACCTGGTCCTGGTGGCATTCTCATGCCTGCCATGGAACCGTGGTATGCATGTGGTTGCCTCGGGCCTTGGAATCTCTGTCCTGTCGGCGGAGGCGTCATAGCCCGCCGGGACACCGGCTGAGCGTATGGCATGACGAAGGCGTTTGTCTCGGGATCAAAGTAGGGCGCATCTTCTTGGTAGTTCCCCTGATAATCCTCATAGTAAGTACCGCCCTGTTGCTGATACTGTGCCATCCGCTGCGCTGGTGGCATTGGGGGCACCGGCGGCGCACCCTCGCCCTTTCCGTCCTCGAAGTACTCCTTGTAGAAGGATCGGATACGATTGGCCCTGTACTCAGGATCCTCCGATTCCATGATCTCGTCGGGCGGAAGAGGGCGGAAGCCTACCGAAAGACGGCGGGTGTCTTGTTGTGGAAAGCCCAAGCCGCTCTGCCGGTTTGGCTCATATAGCGAGGACTGCCTGTGCATGTTGCGCCCCCTTTCCTCATCCGCGTCGAGCTGTCCCATAGGTTCTTGAGCGCTGTGTGGCTCCTGGGTAGTCTCTGAGTAGTCATCATATTCGTAGAACTCGAATGGCGATTCGATAATGGGGACTGCTGCATGACCGGCCTGACCACGCTGTGGAACTGGGCTTACGGGTAAACTATCAACTGTGGACATGTGGATAGAAGGTTGCATGGGCTCAGGGTGGTTGACAAGGCCGAGACCGGCAAGTGTTGGCCCTGGGGCGACAAACTCGTCCCGAGAATGGCGCTTTATGGAGTTGCTTTCTGTGAATCCCATTTCCACCCCGGAATCTGCAGGACTGGGTTGGATAGGAGAGTTCATCGGCTTTCGAGAGACTCGCTGCGCAACAGCAAGAGGCTCTTGGATAGGCGAAGCTCCGGCCATGCTTTCATCCTCTTCCTGCTGTGTAGCAAGCCCTGTCGGGCCTGCTGGTGCCAGACCCATGTCTTTCTGGGCTGGGTAGGGAGGAGACACGCGAGATATAGGATATGGAAGAGGTGCGCCACCTAATGGCAACTGCGGCTGTGACTTCATATGGATGGGCTCTGGGGGAAGAACCTGCGATCTTGGAAGAGAGTTTTGTCGGGGAGGGGGGAAATATTGCCCATTCGGGTTCAGGGATCCGGAGTGACGGCTTGCTTGTTGACGGCTACTTGAGCGAGTATAAGTTGATGCTCCGTCGTTGCCCCTTGGCATAGACCGAATTGAGCCAGAGTCACTATTGGGATAGTTGGCGACATTCCGATAGGGGTCGTCGTCACGAAGCGTTCGGGCGAGAGAATGCAACGAATCCTGTGACGAGTTCAATACCGGAGGCAAGAGGTACGGGCTGGCTACGTCCATATCCATGGACATTTGCTGACGCTGGAACCGTGATTGCGGATCCTTCTCTCTAGACAAGAAACTCTTCCTCTTTGCTTTTCCCCCAACGTTGTCATTCAGACCAAAGTCCAAGGACTTGTGAGGATCCGAGAGATCCTCCTGTCTCTGCTTTCTGACAACTCTTCTGTGGAGAAAGAGGAGAACGCACAAGGCGGCAACGACGGGAATTCTAAAACGCTGTAAGCTACAAGGTCAACGGCGGCTTGTTTCAGCAACTTACGCAACACCAAGACCGATTGCAAGGTTCATGGAGCTTGAGCCGGAGGCGGGTTTTTCGCAAAACTGCTTGTCAACGCACTCGGTGGTTGAAGCCGCTGCTCGCGCAATCATGGCGCGTGTGGGGATTTTGAATCCCAATGTTGACGTGCCCATTCTTATCGCGTCTCGCGCCTTGATCGCCGGTATCCTGGGGCCCATGGCATAGACCTGACCAAGAATTCCGTCCTCCATCTTGAACACACTTATTATTTCCCCCCCTTGAGTTCCAGAAATTCGAAAGCGACAAGTCCAGGGCGAATTTTTTTTTCTCCAAAAGAAAGCTGATGTCGCAACAATCTGTTTTGATTTGGACTTGGGGGAAAGTGGAAAAATGTCGAGGCTAACTGGCACGGAGTAATGTCGTCATAACAGTCATACCACGGAATGATGCTTGATGAAGATCTTGTTTCTCGGGGAGCGGGAACCGGCTAAAAAAAAAAAGGCAAGCCAGCTTTCTCGAATTGAAGGTCCAAAGGCCAAGAAAAGAGTTCGGTGATAGATCAATTTGGGAGTAATAGGGTCACCTAGTGAGCTATATGTGGTACTGAGAGTGAGCCTTGAAGGTGGCGCTGGGACCCGAAAGACGGTAAAAGAAAGTCGTGACGAGAGGATTTGTCGTCGTGTGAAGCTGATGTTGATATCGAGCTGAGCTGGAAAAGAACGGCACGCCCGCTGGCAGGCAAGGTCGAGGTAGAGACGGAAAAAGGAGAGTGAATCACACGTCCATGGACGGCGAAGTTGGCGACCGTCTGGACCAAAGTGGGAGTCAATATGGGGGGCGGTGGGTAGGTGGAAGGAGAGGTGAAAGAGTGTTCGAAACTAGTTTTGACAAGAGGAGGATAAGGACTCAGGAGTGTGAGGAGCCGGGCTCGACCGACAGCACGACTACTAGCTCAGGCCTTGACGCAAGACGCAGAGTGCTCAACAGGCCCCCAACCTGTCCAAGTGCTCCCCAAATCTCCGTGACGAGAGAAGGGTCTGCAGGCCCCAGGGTCGAGAAGAGCCCTCAGGTGCGATCGTGGATGCTTCTCCTACTGTGGACGAATGAAAATTGCTCAATTTCACCTTAATCAAAAAAGGGACAGTGGCGCTGGCTGCTGCCAGCTCGGACAGGGGCTGGGCCCGCGCTCGCAGCTCTGAGTGGCTGATTTTGCCAGAGCGGCCCCATTTCCCTGCAGGCTATTCGTGGCTGCAGTATCCACGGAAGTCCACAGCTGTTGGAGCTGGCCATTCAGAGGCCATGGTTCGGGCCTTGAAGCCTTTGGTGCGAAGTTCGAACAGCGGGACCCAGGGATCGTAATGCAGGTACCAAAAGCGCTAATCTCGGCTGGCCGTGGCGCTGGTCTGGGGATCTCGCGGCCAGGTATCCGTATGTACCCTCGCTCCGAAAATTGTGTGGGACGATACATGCTTAGGAAGTCTCTCCAGATCTCAGGGGCTGGCTTCAGTGGATGCACTTCCCAGAAAACGGTCAACTCGCCTGCATCGGGGCCAACCCTCCTGCAACTTGTTGAATCCAGGGCCATGTGTTTCCACGGCCTGCTGCTGCTTCCTGTTTATCCCGCGTGTTGCCAGGTTTTGGAGATGCTGAAACAATACGCAAACCTGTTTGTTTACACTCATGGATGTATAATTGTATATGTACTAGACAATGGTGATGGATCGTCCCAAAGCGACGGACAGGACCAGTGGAAAGAAAGGGCACAGTTTCTGAGCAACAACATCGGACTCTCCCTGTAAACAACAGGCCGAACGATCGTCAAAATGTTGGTTATCCAGGGAGAGAAATGGCCGAACAACCGCCCCGTGATTGCACTCACACTCATAATAAGTAAGTAGAGTACATACCACTTGTATGTGCATCGGACAATCGTTATCGCACATCTATCTCATTCTCGAGTACGGAATAGAATACGTATGGTGCATGGGCCGTTATGCGTTACCAACTGGTTTGTGCATTCACTGGTTTTGTGCCACAAATCATTTTTGGCGGTCATGCTGGTCTATATACATACCTACTGTACGCCAGACCCGCTGAGAGACCGAGGCAAAACTTTTACTCTTTCCTCGCTCTTCGTACATGGCGTACTAACTCGCACTCCCTGTTCCTCTTCACATCTTGGGCTTCTGCCAAGTATCTTCCTGGCACGGCCTAGCCTACCATACTAGTTACGTCTTGTAAAAGCTAGGAGCGTATTCCAAGAGCCAGTTCTTCTCAATCTTGGTCATGTCCCGTATGTACGTCTTGTCCCCGGTCTGCATAACTTCGTGGAATATCACCCATTCCGCCTTGCGGTTGAACATGAGCGAGCTCGGATGGGCGTGGAGAACAGTCGTCCCCGAAACATTTCGGAAAGTACCATCTGGCTGCATTTTGGCGGCATGGGCGAAGTACCCCGTCGTGAGGCAGCGTCGAATCTGCTCTGCCTTGCCGGCCTGGTCAGGACGAGCTGATGAAGAATCGTCCATAACCAGGCCAAACCGTTCAAGGTACCGTCTCAACTGTGCCCGAATGCTGATCGCCCGCGTCATTGACTTGAAATTAAGGAGGTTTTCGTGGCAGAACCGAGCTTCCTTGCGGCCTTTGGTCACGAAGGCCTGGTAGGCGTTCAGGAGCGTCAGGTGATCGCCTTCGTCGGCGGCAAACTTCCTTTTCGCGCTTTCGGCCCTCTTCTTCTCTCCCTCGTGCTGGATCCAAATGCTCCCGCCAAGGCTGGTCATGGCTGCTATTGTTAGTATTTCATCCAGGCATCCAAAAGAGGGCGCGGCGAGAAGTGTCTTGGCCATCATCGGTTCGACAGCCAGTTCGGCCATTCTCATACCCAGCGGTCTAGTTAGCTTAGCATAGTCGTCCAGAGCCCCGAGAGAGTAGAGAAGCTCCAATGCCTTGACCATCAGCTCTGCGGGGGGCGGCGCCAGGAAGTCGAATCGCAGCACATTATCGATACCTAATGCCTTCAGCTGGAGGACGAAAGGGGCAAGGTTCGAGCGCTGTATTTCGGGCACATTAGCGTCAGGGAGGGCTTGGTATGTCTCCTCTGTGTAAAGTCGAAAACACTTTCCGGTTCTTGTTCTGCCGGCTCTCCCTGCGCGCTGTGCCGCCGAGGCCTTGGACACTGCCGTTGCCGTCAAAGTGTCTATGCCAGTCTTGGGGTTGTATGCTCGTAGTTTGACAAAGCCGCAGTCGATAACATAAACGATCCCGTCTATTGTTACCGATGCCTCGGATATGTTGGTTGAGAAGATAACCTTTCGGTGGTTCATCGGCGCCTCGTCGAACACATACATCTGCTGCTCCGTTGCCAGACCGGCGTATAGCGGTAAAGGCAAGATAGATTCGGACCCTGGGGGAAGCTGCGCCGAGCGTTCCGAGACTTCTTGGACAGCTTGGTCAATCTCCTCTCTTCCAGTCAGAAATACGAGAATGTCGCCTCTTGGTTCCTTGGTATGTATATCAAAGACTGTAGATACCGCTTTCTCAATATAGTCCTCAACCGGCGTCTCAAGGTAGAGAATGTCGATTGGGTAGGTTCTGCCTTCGAGGCTGACAATGGCGCCGGTCTCCGCGTCTTGCTTGCTGTCCGCTCTGGCCTCTTCAGTGGCCTCGGAGAAGAAATCGTTGAAGACTTCGGCCTGAAGAGTGGCGCTGCTAATGATTATCCTTAGGTCTCTCCTCTTTTTGCGAATCTTCTTGAGAAGTCCAAGCAAAATGTCGGAGCTTATCGACCTCTCATGGGCCTCGTCGACCATGATGACGGAGTAGCGAGACAAGAGAGGGTCTACGAGAGCTTCCCGTATGAGGAGACCGTCAGTGAGAAACTTGATGCGCGTGTCGGCTGAGGTGACATCCTCAAAGCGGATTGAATAGCCCACTTCCTTGCCAACTTCGCAGCCAAACTCCTCTGCAACTCTTATGGCCACAGTGGTCGCGGCAACACGCCGAGGCTAGCGACATGGGTTAGCATTACTGGCGATCATTGTTTTAGTATTATAAGAGAAGGAGACGGACCTGGGTTACGCCAATGACTTTGCCATCGGCACACCACCCTGCCTGCTCGAGAAACTGAGGGATCTGGGTGCTCTTTCCAGATCCAGTTTGGCCCACCACAACAGTGACTGGGTAGGTCTCGATCATATAGAGCAGAGTCTCGCGATGCTTGGCAATGGGGAGGAGAGCAGGCGGCTTGTGCAAAGCAGGAATAAATGATGTGCCCACAAGGTCGGTCATGGTGTACCTATGTCATATATGGTAGTCCAGAGCCCAGTGCGCAATGCTTAAAGTATATGCCCGATTCTGGTCCCTAGTTCTCTCAACAGCAGGATGCTAAGTTAAAAAAGGTAGACTAGGGGACGAAACGCCTTGGGCAGAGAATCGAAATTCTAAAACCCGCTTCCGATAGTGCAGGGTTTCTTTCTCGTCACGGAGATGTAGGTGCAATGCTTGGTATCTCGGTGGTTACCTTACCAGGTACCTAGGTAGTTCTTCGATGGTGTTCAAACGTACCTACTGGTAACTGTCACGCGTTAGCCAGTCACACCGGAACATGGCCGATTCCGTGGCTTGGAGAGCAACCCTAACCCTACAGAGGTGATTGGTCGGCGCCTCAGGCAAAATTGGTCAACGCCACCTGCACTGGAACCTGATCAAAATATCAATCAAGTACCGCCGCAGCGCCCGACACCTGCACTTTCCTTCCCCTCTCAAAAGTGCGTTGGTGCCAGGTTTTGAAGAGCAACCTTTCGACTTCCATGCCCGGCCACAGTGACCTTCCTTCCTTCGTTCATTCCACGCTGCTGCTCTCACGCAGCCCGGAATCTGCTGCTGCCTGCGTCTGGACTGAATCCTTGGATCCCGCGTCGGACATCTTCAGCCAAGGAGGCCATCACAGTGGTTTCCTTTCTTTCTTTTCTTATTTTCATTTGTGCTTTTGCTCTTGGCTTTGCGCGTGTATCGTTCGTCCTCGTTCGCAAGTGTCTGCATTCCTTGCCAGAGCTTTTTGCCAAGGAGAGGAACATTCGCCCTTGTCGGCGCCAAGTGCGAGGTAGCGCGAACCTCAGCGTTCGCTGACAACTCACCTCCACCCACCAGCCTTTGCTGTCTGCTGAACGATCGGTTTCTCCGTGCTTCACTATGGTGAGCCTATAGTTGCCAGATCACAATGGGAAGAGAAAAAGCAGCTGGCCCAGGTCCCCCCAGCGGGACCCATGCCAAAGCAAGGCACGTCAAGGACCGCAGGGGCAAGCTGCATGATTGGGCAGCGCCGCTGCCTCCTGAGCTGAACCTTCAGGCGAGGCCTGATCAGCCAAAGATCAACTCCAAACACCAGTCATGGTTTGAGTTCATTGAAAATAAAGACAAGAAGAAAAAACTCGAATTCCAGGTAACCGAGGAGCATGGTTCCATTGACAAACCGCTATAGTACGTCCTAGGTGCTGACTGATGGTAGTTCACCGAGAGCCGGCAGCCGCCGCCTGGCTTCGAGTTCGTTCCCGTTGGGAATCCCTCTTTGACAACAGCCTGCAAAGAGCTCTCCCGTGAGCAGGGTGCTATGATATTTATCGTCACGGTTTGTTCACAATATCGGCATTTGAGTACCTGGCTTCCTGACAAGTTTTACCACATAGTCATCCCAAGGGCTGTTCTCGAAGCAACTCAGTCTTCATCTCAACCGTGCTGGGCATCACATTCGGGAGTCCATCGCCGACCAAGCACGCGAGTCTCTTGGATATGTTCAGAAGCCCAATGTCACAACAGACCCGCGTTTTCGCGAGCCTATACCGGAAAGGCAAGAGGACATCAACAAGCAAGCGGACGCAGCTATAAGAGATCTGTTTCCCCGAATACCGAATACTGATCGTCAGTCGATCATCGAGCACGCCTTTAATAAGGTAGGTGCGAACCCGACTCACTCCTGTGCGAGTGGGAAATATCCGACAGTTACACAATCTCACTCTTTCTGGTAGTCCACGCAGAGAAAAGAACCACTGGTTGGCTTGGCGTCTCATATCAGTCTTTCACGTCGCGTCCAACTTGCTGTCCTTTCCCATATCAGGCATACCCATACCAACTACGAGGAGCTGCTTCGTCAAACAACCTGGGTCAATGCAAGAAAAGCGGTGGAATCTCTCTGTCTCGATATCCTGGTCAAGTGGCGAGGAGATGAAGAAACCGGTCGTGACCAGCTTGACGAGATTCTCTGCGAGGTTATTGTCATCTCAGACTCGGAGAGCGACGACGACGACAATGGCGATGATGAAGATGAGTCCTCTGATTCTTCTTCCCCCCAAGAGGCGCTGGGTAAGCAGCGCCTCCCCGGAAGCTCAAAGCCGCCGCCCGCCCTTGCCCCCGTGAATACTGCCCACTCCCGTACCAATAGCGGCCCCCTTGGGCCACACGCGGCTCGCAAGGTTAAAAAGGCTGCTCGCAAATGCCGCAGGTTGGCCCGGCGGGCCGAGCGAGGCTTGAATCGAGCCCAGGCTGCCTGGCATCAGGCTGTGGAACGACAGCGCCTCGAGAACAAAGAGCCAGCGCGCCCTGCTGGTCTCATAACAACCACGGACAGTCCGGCAAGCCACGCACATTTAATTCGGCCTACTGAATCTGATTATGCAGTTTCCGAATTCAGGGGAGCCCAGAGTCCAGGGCAGCCGTCACAACGCGTACAACAACACTCATATAGCAGCAGCCTCCAGTCTATGGAGGCGGTGCACCACAACAACTGGGAGCGCCCAAGTTATGTCGTTGCATCGCAACAGGCGGCTCCCTTGGGCGGATACCGACTGCCTCAGGAGAACCGTGTGCCAGGAAATACAAACAACACTGGGCCTGGGCCTATAGTTAGGTCTCAGGCCACTTTCCATACTGGCACTGAAGTTGAACGGGTAAGGCATTACAGCCAGGACGACCTGAAAGACCTCCTCGTGAAATCCATCGAGCCTGTCTCTCCTGCCTCATCACAATTCCCGGCACAGTTTTCGAGTCAACTGCAGCTTTCGGAACAGCCCTACCACGCTGAACGTGATTTCCGTGGTACCCGATCTCACATGGAAGCACCGTCGTACGCTCGACCCCATGCAATGCCAAGCGGCGAGGCCAGTGCAGCACAAAGGTATCATACATCCCGTCCCCAAGACGATATTGCGAGGCTGCCTCCCCACTATGAAGCCCCTCGAATTGCTGCAATGTCTGGTCCTCGTCCCGAATCCAACGCCACATCATTGTCTCATACCCCCAGCAATGCCAGAGGCTATGATTTGCTGCCTAACGCAGGTGGCTCTGGTCAACATTATCTGCCACCGCATCACGACAACGTCGTATCTCGTGAGGGTAGGCCCGGTCCTAGGCCCTGTCCTAGGCCCGAGTCTAGGCCCATCTGGATCGGAGAGGACGGACTTGTCCTTAGATCGGAAGCTCGCCCCATTCTGATCCAGGACTCTCCTTCGCAGCAGAGGCAGTTGATGCCAGACCCATCTCATTCCCCGGTGCAATACCCAGCTCAATCGGCCAGCATGGGACCTGTGGATAGCCATTACTCGGGCCCTATCTATGTGGAAGATCGGAGCAAGCAGTATATCGATGCAAGAGGCGACCGACACATCGAGAGCACGTCAAATGACTTTGTTGAGATCGTCCGGGTATCAAACAAATTTCCAAGACGCCACGAGCCACAATCCGTTTCGATGGACGCTGTAAGGTATGAGTTACGACCAAGAGCATCACAGCATGAGCTACATCATAACGCGGATGGAGCAGGTCGATATGGCCTGCGATCCGCTCCCACCGCCCAGTACCCAAGAACTGAGCAGCAGCAGTATCCGAGAGATGAACAAATTCTGAGGGTGCAGCAGCCAGAATCCAGAGGAGACATGAGGCCTAGTTTTCCGAGGCATTCGGACGGGTTGTCATCCAACTCCCAGCGGCAGGAACGGGTGGTGGGCATTGAATACGTCCAATCCCATCAAAGGTAAGCGCACTTGGCCTGCTGTTTTGTTTTTTATCTTGGTGTTGTTAACCATGTTGAAAGTTCCGACATTCGTGGTCTCCACAGAACGCAGCCGTCGTATGACGAAAGAGACCGAATATACCAATCCCGCCCACCCTCGAGACTGCTCGCAGCGCCCTTGCCAGTCAACGAATACCAAGCGCGTTACGATCGATCGCTTCTGAGACGGGACGATGTGATCACTATCGACTGAGGAATAGCCTCAGTAATTCTTCATGTTTATATACATTTTCAGGAACCCAGCTGGGTTGTTCTTGCATGGATTATAAGTTGGCATTGCCCTTTGTACATATAAGAGATACCATTACCTGTACCTACGTACGCTACTCGATAACTTTGACGGGAGTAGGCGGCATGGCCGTCTGTAACCTCTCGGATGAACACGGGAAGCGGAGCATGGGAAGGCGCATGGAAATTGATTACCGGCTGGTTGGCATATGAGAGGCACAAGAGGGCATCTCGGGTTTATGGGCTGTGTGGTATAATTTTGTAAGGCAATCGGGGTTTCCACAGAGGCGTGTTGTTTGCGAACTCTGTCGAAGGATGCCATTATTTTGCAGGGAAGCGAGCAACAAGATGGGCTGAATAAAGTCATTACTCATGGTTGTAGTGATTCTACGGCAGGAATCTAACAACACGGAACACCAGAATTTCCTGTTCCAAAGCCTTGCTCATTATAACCATATGACCTCGTTAAATCAACATGTAAAAGTACCCCAGTGCGCCACCCCGACTCCCTCCTTCCCCTTTATGCAATGAATGGACACCTAAATTGAAAGCTTGTTAGGAAGCCAGCATGGCCTGCCGCTCGGGCTGTTTTGTTCGTTCTGGCTCCTGGTCCGCGGGCACCGCCACAACCGGTAATTGTGTGTCAGGGACGTTTGGTAACGGCTGCACCGTTTTGTCTCGGACCCCGTTGACTTCGGCTTCCAGCGCGGCAAGCTCCTCTTCAACTTCGTCTTCGTCCTGGTTGGAAATGCGCCCGCCGAGCATCTCGCTGACTTCCTGTATTGATGCAACACATACTGCTGTTAGTCACACTGGCTCTTTGCAGTTTCTAATAGGGGCGGGCATATGGGAATAATTGGCACTGACATTCTGGTATGCAACCGCATCGGCCGTCTCACCCATCAGCTTCTCGACGTGATCGATCCCCCCCATCTCGGCGTGGATCTCCTTGAGCACCTTGGTGCCCTGCTGCAGCCCAAATAGCACATCCTTCTGGATCAGCGCAAACTCGACGCTCGAGGTCAGCTTCTCTAGCTGTTCGAGCTGCGCGTCCGTCTTTGTGAGGAGCGTCTCCTGGTACTTTTTCCGTCGCAGTGCGAGAAGAGCTCGTTTTTTGTCCCCCTGCGCTAGCATCTGCCGCGCGATTTGGGTTTCGCGGTCTGTGAGGACGGTGATTCGTCGCTGGTACTGGTGTAGCTTGTCGCGTTGTGTCTTGAGGTCGAGGATCGCCCTGAAAAGGATCCATGGTCAGTTTTGCGCGGTGGTTTAGGATGGGGGGAGGGTGTTCTTTATTTACTTGTCCTGCGCCGTGACACGGCTTGAGCTATTGCCCATTCTGAGGTAACATATGGGGTCTTGGGGTATCTGGTTTGGAATAAAAGGAAATCCGTCGCAGTTTATGCCCAGGCCAAGTTGTCCAGCCCAGTTAGTCGCCTATGTCAAAGTCGAAGTCGGTATCGTGGTCTTCGTCGCCGTGGCCCGTCGGGGCTTGCAATTGTCTCGAGGTCGTTCGCAGACAAGTGACGGTCAATTGGAGAACGAGACGTCACCGCGCTTCGTTATCACCCTGGCAGATTGGTTCCCACACTGGATTACGTACTCCTACGCTGACGGCGGGGTATTGAAGAGGCGCCCAGAGTAACCAGTATGTACAGTACATATCCAAGTACAGCTCGGGATAAAGGAAAAGCAAGGGACAGCGATGAAGACAGGAGTCAAAATTGGTTTGTTCGAGACTATGTAAAAAAATGAATTATTTGGGATACAGGGTTCAATTCTGTTACAGCTCAAAAGAAACGGTTTCTGGGTATTTAGAGTCTAGGTAGTCTGCGAGAGGTGATGACGGTAGCTCTGCGTGCAAACTGGTCCCGTACATACCTAGGTAGGTACCTGCCTTATCGATAAAATTGTCCGTAACGGATTGATTAGAGTGTGGTAACCTGTGGTGGCGTGCCTAAGAGGCGACGCAATCTCGTGGGCCACCCTTGCTCCCAACATGCGACGAAGTATCGAGGTGACATTGATCCGCTGCGTTCAACCAAACAGCCTCAACTTGCACACTTCACAAACCATACTATTTTCACGGACGCCCTTTACTGGACAAAATTTAAGCGGCTGCCCCGACTATAAGCTCCTCTCCTTTCCTGTCTCCCCAGCCCGACTTGTCTGGCCAATATGTCTGCGCCCACTGACGTCGTTGTAAGTACCTCTTCGCCCCTCTTGGAACCTCGGGTTTCCGAAACGCTATGGACCTCGCCTTCATGCCAAATCTATTGGGCTCATTTCCCGAACTGACGGGCGGGATCGGACATAGGCAAAGCCTCTTCCAGCCACTGCTGAAGCTGCACCCGAATCTCCGACTACCGCACGTCCTCTCGAGATGGACGACGACGACGTTCAGGAACCGGGAGTCATGGGCACCGAGGATTCCGCCGCCAAATCCACTGCAACTACCCCGACAGCGCCAAATGCGCTCACATCCGAACAGGCTCCTCCGCCGAAGCCTCCGCGGCCAGTGCCGGAAGCCCAGCAAAACCAGCAGATTCTGAAGGAGGCCTTCCCGTCCATCGACATCGCCGTCATCAAGGCAGTGCTCCGTGCCAGCAATGGACGAATCGAGCCGGCCTTCAATGCCCTTCTCGAGATGACGGATCCCGAGGCAGCGGCCCAGCAAGACGAACCGGCTCCGCCTCCACCGCCAAGACCAGCGGCCGAGGCCGTGAGCCCGACCTCCACAGCACAGGCGCAACTCGAGGCCGACGAGCGATACGCGCGCCAGTTGGCGGAGCACTTCGAGAACGTGGGTGCATACGAAGCCAGAACAGCAAACAATATGCGGGCCGGCGCCCCCCGTGCTCGACAGCAGCAGGCACCACAAAGACCAAGTGACGAGAACGAGCGGGAGCGCAGCTTCCTTGACGATGACCTGCCGGTGATCAAAGAGGGCCTGCGCAAGGGGTTTGTTGAGACGCAAACCAAGTTCAACACATGGTTTACCACTTTGAAGAAGAAGATCGACGAACAGTTTGATGAGCAGGATGACCACCAAGCTCAAGGAAGCAGTTCCTTCATCGGTCGGCCGAGTCGAGATCAGTCGCGGAGGAGTGCCGACTACGATCGCTACGACGCGGATCCTGAGCTCCTGAGTGATGATTTTGCGGGAATGAAGTTCAATAACGACGGAAGTAAGTGCAGTCGATTGCTAGGGTGAACTGAGCGATGCGCTGACCCATGCATAGCCCCCAAGCAAACAAATCGGCCGTTGGGTAACCCGAACCTGTTCAAGCCGCCGCCTCCGTCCAAGTCGCCCAAGCCAGATGGCAGAAGGGTTGCCTTTCGCGAGACGGTAGAGGACATTGACGCCTACAACGCGTCACCAAAGCTGCCTCCAAAAGACGCCGTGTCCCCGGGAAGTGCAGGCAGAGCAAGCAAGTGGCAACCGCTCTCTGCGGTCGAGCCCAGCCCGATTGCTGAGAACGACCCCTTCAGCCTCGGAGACAGCGAGGATGAAAAAGAGGTCAAAGACAAGACGGGAAACAGCTCGAAGGAGATCAAGATGGAGGATACGGATAGCGTTAGGCTGAGGAAGGCGACCGCGGACGCCATGGCCGACAGCTTGGTTGACGATAAGCCGAAAACTGGGAGCGCAGCAGACCACTAATGTCGTTATGTGGCTTAACCATTACTGTCTCTATTGACATTTTTATTTATTTATCTGGCCCTGCCTGGTTGGTTTTGCAGGCGAGCACCATCTCCATCCCCGCCATCATCATCATCATCATCCATGCTCAGCTCACTGCCCTCGGCTGATATAGGGAACAAATACACCAAACCCCCTTGTTGTTGCCCTCCTGAATTCAATTTCCGCTAGAACTATTAGTCAATCTTTTTCGACCTGGCCCGTCTGGATGGATACAGTGGACCTCAATCTATTTATTTGTATATCAAGCTTCATGTTCCGCGAACTAGATACCGATTAACCTCCCCTTCTTGCCCACCTGAGGCAATACCCCTCATTGCTACTGCCCCTCCAGTGGGTGGAACTGCCCCTCTTTCAGCGGCACAGTGCCCCGCACTAGCAGCTCCAGCTAGGCTGGGCTTCCGTCAGCCTTGCACAACACTGTAGAGTAGAACCGAAACACATGGCACATTCTCGGCTTCCCATTGGCCCTGTTCTGTCACATCTACACCTTTAGGAATTTTCGGCCATATGCGCTTTCTTTTCACTTCTGACTTTGCAGGCTAATACCTACCTAGCTTCTCAGTTGGGTCTCGTGAGCCCAAACTAGGCCGAATAGCGAAGCTACAAGGACTTGGCAGGTTCAAGTTCCCAAGAAATCGGGTCGTCTCGTCCCATTTTCCTGACAACCGCGGAACGGCCACCGCGCTGTCTTCGTCGTGTACATACCATCCATACCATACCTACCTCTACCAAGGGTATCCACTTACCCTGGAGCCGTCCCTTGGACCATACCTTACCTACATACCTTAAACATACATCTACACAGCCGCCCATCGCTCAGTCTCTCCGGGGTAGGTACCGACTTAAGGGGCCAAAAACAGGAGCAACTCGACTCGAATCACTCCACCTCAAGGAGAAGAGTAAAGCATTACTATTCTAACCTCCTGTCATCCGTCCTAGTTTGCACTGTTCGCTGCAGGGAAAAGAATCTCCATCTATCTCCATAGACTAGACTGCTGTCCAAAGTTGCGTTTCCACCCGGTGTCGTCAGCAAAACAAGGAGGAGGCGGCTTAGGTCCTTGACGAATCGTATTATACATACGAGCATCATCCAATACGGCCCTGTCAGCCCGGGCAGTTGCGGTCAGTTGCACCTCGTCCGAGACGTGTGCTACCACCAGGGCACCACCACCACCCACCTCGAGCCCCCGTGCTACAGCCCCATTATCAGGCGCCGACCACATCTGCATGCGGCCGTGATTGCGGACGACTTGCCCCCTTGACCCTTTCCCTCTACTCCTTCTGCTTCACACTCGGTACCTGCTCTGTTTTTATTGGAGCCCGAGACCTTCCCCGCCGCATTATGTGAGTTGATTCTCCTGCATTACCGATTTGCGTCGCTTACATTCCTACTACCTGCTGGTGCGATTGTTTTTTCTGCTCTCGGCGCTTCGATAACCACATGTCACTGTTCTTTGCTTCCCCGTCCTGTGTTGTATGCCCCTACTGAACCCATACCCCGTCATAGGAAGTTCGGCAAGCAAATACAGAAGCGGCAGCTCGAGGTCCCCGAGTATGCTGCCAGTTTCGTGAACTACAAGGCCCTCAAAAAGGTAGAGTGGCCTTCCATCTCATCAACACTTGTCTTATATTCGACCCAGCCCCCTGGTTTCACAGGGCTGTTCTGGTGTTGAGAACTGTAGGGTTCCTGCAGATTAGCAACGGCAGACAACAAAGCCCTTGCTCGTTTCCCCTCTCGATACAAGAGCACAGAGAAAAAGACCCGAGACAGGGCCTTTCATTATCTTAACCCCTGAATCAGTCACGCTGACGATCCGTCGAACAGCTCATCAAGAAACTATCGGCAACCCCTATCATCCCTCCCCAGAATGACCTTCACCGCGCTGCGACAGAGCACCTGGACTCGCAGGCCGCTCTCCAGGCAAACAAGGCTACTTTCTTCTTTCAGCTGGTAAGCATGATCAAAGGCTGTCGTTGCTACGGGAGGCATGCCCTCCGGGCCTACTGACACCACCACAGGAACGAGAGCTCGAAAAGGTCAACGCCTTTTATTTGCAAAAAGAAGCCGAGGTACTTCCAACCCCTCAGTATTAAGCTTATTGACGCAGTGCTAACATCTTTAGCTTAAAATCCGCCTCAAGACACTCCTAGACAAGAAGAAGTCCTTGCGGTCCCGGAACAATGGTGTTTCCAGACGATCAGCCAAATTCACTACCCTCCAAGAAGGCTTCCAGCAGTTTACCAATGATCTCAACAAGCTCCAGCAGTTTGTCGAGATCAACGGCACGGCCTTCTCCAAGATTCTCAAGAAATGGGACAAGACGTCAAAGTCCAAGACGAAGGAGCTGTACCTATCAAGAGCTGTCGAGGTCCAGCCCTTCTTCAATGCTACCGTGATCAGCGAACTGTCTGACCAGGCTACTACGAGTCTCCAGGAGCTGGGGGCTTGGGTGGAGGGAGACAATGTCAGCTTTGAAGGCCGGCCTGATCATATTGTCAGCAGTCAGCATCTTCTGGGAACAGACGAAGGTGACGCCGATACCCTCCTCCTCGACACTGTCCTCGCCGGACATCTAGACTCACTACGGGACCTGCTGGGGCGAATGAGAGCCGTGGCCGATCCGAGCAACACCAACGCCGTAGACGTATCCTTGGTGGAGCGCGTGACTCGGACTTTTCTTGCTTCCATCAACGAAGGACATCTCGAAGCGCTCCGGGTCCTGCTTGAGACTGGACTGGTGGAGATTCAGTCTGAAGACGACATAAATGAACGGAATTGTTTGCACCAGGCAGCCATCTACGGGAATTCGTTTGTGTTGGAGTATGGTCTTGCCAAAGGGGTTGCTGTCGACAGGACCGATGTCTATGGCCGTGTGCCGCTCCACTATGCAAGTATGCATGGCCGTCTCGACATGCTCGATGCTTTGCTCCCAGGTATGTGGTTTTTCTGAATCTTCCCGTAGCACACCCGAAACCTGACCCCCAAACTTGTAGCCGCCCCGCAGACAATCGACCTCATTGATCACGACAACTTCACACCTCTTCTCCATGCCATCGTCCATGGGCATTTCGAGTGCGTACAGAGGCTATTGCAAAGGTCGGCTCGGATAGACCCCGTGTCTGAAACAGATCACGTACCTCTCAATCTTGCCTGTGAGCACGGAACGATTGCCATCGTTGAGCTCCTCCTCAAATACGGGGCCCACATTCTGGCCGACGCCGAAGGGCTCTACCCCCAACATCTGGTAGCCAGGTCAGGGCAGACTCCAGAGCTGTTGCTCCTTTTAAAGAGATGCGGCGCAGACCTTGACCAGGTAGATAAGTTGTATGGTTGGACCCCGCTTGTTCACGCAGCGAGCGAAGGGAATGTGCCTTGCCTTCAAGCTCTCCTAAATGTCGGAGCGGACCCAAACATCCTCGACGAGAAAGAACTCCCCGCCATGTATTATGCGGCATGGGAAGGCAATCTTGAATGCATGAGACTCCTTGCCCCGTTCAACAAGGGAGTAACAGCTAGTCCGCTAGCCATGCAAATATCTGGCCCTTTGGCTCCTATTGGGAGTAGCAGCTCACCGATGCCCATGTCCTTGGACCCGGACGCGATCCCGGTGCTCGAGCTCCCGCCCCCGATCATCCCTCTCCGACGCTATGGTCACAACTTCCTGGATACAAAGACTGTCGTACAGATCAACTTTGAGGGCGAGCAGCCGCTCGTATTCTTCCACAACAGCAAGTACCCGGCCGCCCGTCTCACCATCTCCTCCAAAATCTCCGATCTCATCCCCAAGAATATCATGCTTCCGTTCCAAGAAGACACCCGACTTGTCTCGTTCCAGATTGACAACCTCGACTCTTTCACCCTGGACTTCGATGTCTTCCCAGCTTATGGCGCCAAGGTGATTGCGAAGACGGTGGCTTTACCGAACACGTTCCGGGCGCTTCTCAGCAGCTCAGGAAGCTGCTGTCTGCCTCTGTTTGATCCCAGACTCCGTGCCATAGGGCAGATTAGCTTCCACACCCAAGTGATCAAGCCTTTCCGAGGCAAACCCCTCGAGATCACCGACTTTGAGACGTACTGGAAAGCAACAAGCCAGTTCGACAGGAATATGAGCACCTTTGTGACGGGCTCCAGCTTGTCGGGTGATTTTGTGCGCATCTTCGTGCAACGCACGAGCGACGGGGTCCCAGTATTATGGCCACGCTGGGCCATCAGCTGCGGAGGCATCGACATACCAGTTTCCCGCCTGACGTATGAGCAGTTCAGCACCGTCACGGCGCCCGCTCGCAGCGACCCCAGCCATTTGGCCTCCCTCCCGTCATACCCACCGGACAAAATCGCCAGCATCCACCGAATTCTTGCCACCGCGGGAGTTACTCTCCATGATGCTTTATCGTTGCTCCCCAATGGCATGCACGTCAATATTCAAGTTCTGTATCCAACAGCAGAGGAAGAGCGCGCCTTCAACCTAGGGCCTAGCGCCGACATCAATGCATTCGCGGATGCCATTCTGACGATTGTCTTTGACCACGCGCGTGCCCAACGCGCGCACAGTGCCGACGGCGTACGCTCTGTCGTGTTCAGCTCCTATAATCCGAGCTTGTGCACTGCGTTGAACTGGAAGCAGCCCAATTTTCCTGTGTTTCTGTGCAATGACCTCGGGAGGCAGGACATTGTGGGCGATTTCGGTTCGCGGAGCATCAGTCAGAGGGCCAGCTCCATCAAGGACGTGGTGCGCACGGCTGTGAGCAACAATTTTATGGGCCTTATGTGCTGCTCGCGCTTGCTAGTAAGTCTGATCTCCGTTTTAGCATCCCCCAATATATTATACACCCCTTTTCTGCTTTTCTTCCAAATACCCCCCCCCCCCGGGGCCAAACCGACACCCCCGAATACCCAAACAACAACGACCCCAGAACCCCAAAATCTAACTACTTCCCTCTATAGGATATGGTCCCCGCCTTGGTGGACGCTATCAAGTCCCATGGCCTGGCGCTCGTTGTTGACAAATCGGGCGAAAGACCACCCGATTTCATCAACCCGCTCGCGGACCCGTTTCCCCGCTTGCCCAAGGGTGTGGATGGCCTTCTGAAAGGCAATGGTGTTTTGCGATTCAATGAATCCATAGACGTGTAGACATATATCTTTGCGACCACAACGTCTTGGGCCAATATTAGCTGGGACTGGCAAAGAATTTACAGAAGTCAATCATGATGTCTTTATGGCGGGACCCTTGTCTATGTATTATGTATGTGACAACTAATAGCATAGAGACAACATACTGCCAAATGCCGGCATCGTCAACAGGATGCCTTGTGGTATTTCCCCATGAGTTAGCTGGCCCCTATCGATGCTTTGTGGGCGGTGAATCCGTAGTGTATGTACACATACAGCAAGTAGACCCCTGGGCCTGGTCGTTCGACCGTCCGTCTATGATCGCCTGTCCCACTACGATACCGCCATATCATGCCACTTATTACCCACAAAGAAACAGCCCAATAACTCCAGTGCCAGATATTTAATTAAGCACCTTTGTACTCGTACCGCAGCTCACTCAGCTCCCGCTCTGGATCAACCCCCGCCATCACCACTTTTGCCACCACGACCACGGCATACACCACCCCAGGCAAATTGCCCAGTCCCACCAGCCCCCCAGAATACCCCTTCGTGGCGGCGCGTTGGTTCAGTACCCCGACGATGCCGATCAGTACGCACAGAAAAGCGTTGAGGTACGGCAGGAACGTTTCCAGGGGCGATCTTTGCGGCGAAAAGTGTGGGGAACTGGTACTAGTAGTGGTGGTGGTGGGAATATATCCTCCTCCAACTATCCGATGACGGGATCGGCGCTTCTGTCGGTTACTGATGCTGCGGGCAAAGGATGCCGGTTCGTCGTCGTCGTCCTCATATCCCTCTCTGCCTCCCGATGTGGAAGCAGTAGTAGCAGTAGCTGTAGGAGATGAGGAATTTTGGTCTCGGATTTTATTGTTGCTGTTATTGTTGTCGAGCACAGCGAATCCTGTCTGGGTAGGCGGGAGGCGGTAGATCAGAAACGCCGTGGCCGAGAGTGAGGACAGAGCGAGGACCGAGAGCAGGCTGAGAAGTGATGATGGCGACCGGAATGTGTTGAGCACATATGGGGTGCTGGCAATGCCAGGCAGGGCCAGGAGGAGACGCCGGAACTGTTCGTTGCGCCGCTGGTTTTCCTCGGCGAGGCGGAGGATGAGGGATTCTTGTTCTGTGTAAGGGAGGGGGTTAGGTTTTATTTTGAAGATGACTTGGTAACTTTTTCCCTTGTGTCTACCGCTTCTTACAAAAGACATGAATTAGAAAAAAGAAAGAAAAAAAAAAAAGGGGGGGGGGGGGGGGGGGGGGCCCGGCGGAGTAAAACAAAAAAAGGTTGGGAAAGGTTGTAGTGGGTATATGTTGTGTGGGACAGTGAAAATATGTTGAACCCAAAAGATCAACCCCCGACCTCGCAAAAAACATTCTACAACAAACAAACTAAACACACACGGGACAAAAAAAAAAACACCGATTAAAATAGTCAAAAAAAAAAAAAAAAAAA